>ML787582.1:333350-344878 GCA_009831015.1 Picea engelmannii
ATTATGCTGGTTATATTACTGTTATTCTGCCATTTCTAGAATTTTATTTATGTTCTGCATACTTTTTATATATAGTATATTACAATACTCCTAATAACAGTGGAATTCTTCCCATGAAGGAAGTTGTTTCATCAATGCTTGTCTTGTATCGTGATGGAAAGCCAAATTATGGGAAGGTAGAAAGACAATGTTTTTGTAAAGAAATCAAGAGTATTCAGAAGATCAACAAGATAGATAAGGACACTTCTATGAAGGATTCCGGGAGTCAAACGATGGTTTCTTCAATTGTGATCACTGAATGTTTTTCTGATGTCTTTGTCAAAATTATTTCACCAGAAATATTTGTGGTGCTATGTAACTTGATTTGTGGGAACTTTGTTGGGCCAAAGGTGCATGAGGTGTTTGATTTTCAACTTGTTGATTTGAGGCTGAATGTTGGAACTTATGGAAACTCACCAGAGATTTTTGCTTCAGATATGCAACAGTTATGGGGAAAAGTACAAAAGATAGACCAGGAGATGGTTCTTCTGGCAGATAAGTTCTCAGAGATTTCTCAGAATATTTACCAAAAAGAGGTGGTATCTTTGCTTGAGAGAGAAGATACTGAAAGTTCTGAGCCTACCAGAGAAAAGGAAACCATGGATCCAAAATTACTGGATCAAGATTAACATCCTGAAGAGATAAGTGAGCAGAATCACAATAGTAGACAAGAAGGCACAACTGTTCAAATTCATGGAGTTGAAAATTGCAATAATCAGTCTGTTTTTTCAAGAAATCAGATGGGTGAAGACACTGGGAAAGGAGTTGAAGACATAGTTACTATCAACTTGACTGATATAAACAAAGATGCAATTAGGTCTCCATTTGAAGAAACTCAAATAACGTTGAAAGATGGGGAAAATGTTGGAATCCCATGTCTACAAAATCAACAGTGTGACCTTCCTTCATTAGGTACATATGGTAACCTTTGTAGAGCCTATGGTGTTGATGAGTGCACTGATTGTATTCTAATATGTGATGCCTGTGATGGGGTATATCATACATATTTCCTTTCACCTCCAACTGAAGAAATTCCAAGTGGAAGCTGGTACTGCGCTCCTTGTTTTGCAACTGGAAAGCAATCACTAGAGGTTGACTCATTTCATGAAAGAGAAGAAAATGTGCAAGGAATTAAAAACATTGTCTATCATTGTGTTGTTTGTGAGCGGTAATTAAGATAGAAAATAGTGAACAATGCAGACAAGCAGAATCTAGAATCGGTAGGAAATTGGATGGACCAAATTCTTACAGGGAAGAGGTAGAAATGTTGGCAGTGCATGGGGAAGCAGGAGCTGGAACTGTCTAATGATGAATTGGTTCTCTGGGTGGTGAAGCCCAGGTTTCAGTTTAGAGAATGACCAATTTTCAGATTAGAGAATGACCAGTAGAGGATAGAAGGCCATGTCTCAGGCTATACTCTTCCAGCACACAAAGAATACTTGGTTTTCCTTTGAAGATTTAGTACATCTTTTGCAAAGGGTAGAGGGTTAGTACTGATTGTTTGATTTTAGAAATCTTTTGTATATAAAGTTCCTTTAAGTATAAATCAAAAATGAATTCTACTTCAGCAAAGGAATAATTTCCTCCATATAACTGTCAAATAATCACCTAGAGGCTTATAAGTTATACTTGAATTTTTTATTTTTTATTTTTTTTTCTACCAAGCCAGAGCTATATTTCAGACATTTCCTTTTGTCTCTAAAAATGTCATCTATTTTCTTGAAGTTAGAATGCATGTCTTGTTATATATCATGCTTCTTCTATTTTACCCTGTTTCCCTTTTCATTTTTGTCATTTCAAATATCATGTTTTCATATATTTTCTACGCTCATCCCCCGTATTTTTAGAGGATGGAGAGTAAAATAGGAAATATCAAGCAAAAGGCCTTCAACTTTATAGTATCAGAAGAGTTCTCTATTTTAAAAGAATTATACTTTATTTGGGTATCACAAATGAACTGTCATTTTTAAATTCACAAACTCTTATGCATTGATCATTTCAGGAGGATGAGCATACTCTGAACTAATATTGTCTTACTAAATTATTGAGCTTTTGTTCCTTGTTCATAGTCCTTGTAAATTCAAATATCAATTCAGTACCTCATTTGGGATGCAGGTGTATGTTGAATTTCAACATTACACCAATGGTTAGTTAATAAATATTTAAAATCGTGGATGATTTCTTTATGTCTTGAAAATTGTTTTTGTTTCTTAGCTCTGTAAATTGACTTTAGCACCATTGTACTTTTTTTACTACTAGTGAATTCTTCTTCGACAGTTTCTGAGTTATAATGATCTTGGGCATAAACGTTTCGTTCTTTTCTACTTCATTCTGCATCCACCAACAATTGCAACAATTTGGGTTGGGTAGAAAAAGCAGCTGGAAGTGATAGAGCTATTGTTGGGTCATAGGGAATCCAAATTATTCCGAGCATGCCTGAAAATATCCAGAGCACCGAGATTTTTTCCTCCAAATATGGATCTCAATGCACAAGATTGAAAACTTCATAATTATGCCTTAAATAGGCCTTTTCCCAAAGCATTAAATGATTTACGCAACACAACAAAAAAAAAGTGCCCGCAAGAAGAATATATTACAACAAGCATTGTGGCAAACATAAGAGACAATAAAACTATGGCATATCTATTAACACCATACAGATTTATAATTTGCTCATATTTCCTGGAAATGGTAGAACAATGCATAAGCATATTGGAACTGTCATCCATGAATAAAGTTGGATTTCATCCAGCCAGGTGCATGGTTATATACCCATTTAGAGCATAAATTTTGATGAGTATGACAAGGCCAAGTTCAGTAATGATTTATTCCTTATTCCTGATTCCAACTTGTAGTGTAGGTGGTTTTGAAACTAAAAACTGATAACTAATTAATAAATTGAAACAGAGATACACAGAACAAAGCAATCATAAGACACAATAAATCTAACTTTTATTTGTTACAAGGGTTGTGTGAAGAAGAAGATCTCCATTCCCCAATGAACCAACTCTTAATGGGTCATTGTAGAAAGGTCTATAGTCTCAAGAATCATTACTACCAAAAACAATTTGAGTAGAAGCAGTGCCGATTTCACACAATAATTGAGAAATAGGAATATTAAAGAGGAATGGAGTATTGATTCAAAAATAAAGCATGAAAGACCCAAGGCGCTAGTGTTAGAACCTTGCTTTGATACCATGTGTAAAGCTTACCTTAAAGAGCCTCATATAATAAACACATTCTAATCTCCTACTGAAGTTACTACAACTTAGTTTAGAATTTTCTTTCATGATTTTTCTATGCCAGGAAAATAAAACAACAACATAATAAAAACATAACTTAATAAAATACATAGAATGCTTACCTCAACCTGTAGATTAATTGATTTAGTCTCTGTTACACTTGTTGATGATCATGCCCAACTTCCCAAACTGAATATTAACCTCCCAGCCAACTAGGAACAGCCTCTCCGACCCCCTAGCTCCAGGAATCCTTGCGGTTTCCTGGTCCCCGAGACCAAAATTCCTAGCAACAATAGTGCCCTTTGAGAGTTCCCAAAAAAAAATTATTCCAATTTCCTCCTCCTCCTCCTCCATCTTTCAGAAATTCTCAAACCAAAAATAAAAATGAGATCCTCTTCCATGGCCTCCCCTCCTTTCTTATAAGTTATCCTCCTCTCTCAAGTCCCCCCCATTAATTCCCCAACAAACTTATCCCCCCATTAGTTCCCCAAAAACCTTATCCCCCCATTAATTACTTCAGCCACTTTTTAATAATAAAATAATAAAATACTCATTTACTATATTTTAATAATTAATTAAATTCAAATTTAAAAATTATGATAAAAATTAATCAATTTGGGTTGTTACATGGGTCCCTTTTGTGTTATGAGGGAACCCATCAGATATTGCAAGACAACCTTCTCTATCTCGCTTCTGATGGTTTCAATGAGAATTAGCTCACCTTAATTGGAGTCGACGCAGGTATGAAATCTTGATATATTTAAAAAAATTATAGCAGTTACTTCTTGAACTTCCTCTATAAACAAAAAATAGTTTCTCAAAGCATTTTTCAGTTGTGTTCATCCTACAGGAAAGAAATGCACATGATCCATATTCATAACATAACTTGGGATAAGTCCTTGTGATCTCCTTTGTTTTAATCACTTATTTCAACTCCCTAGAGTAAATTTTTACCTACACTAAGATATTTTTTTATTCCTTACTGGTTGAAATATCATTGCTATGGATTTGGAGTTTAACCATAGAGAAGGTATTTGAGTTCTAGAATGAAGTATTTTTATGAAGTCCTCTATCTTTATATATAGGTTATGAACCTTATTTATCCACAATATTCCCCTCTAAAGGGGGTATGGACTATTTAGAAAAATATATGGATCTCATTTCTTTGATAATAAAGAACAAGAGAGATATCGATGTCTATGTATAATCTATTTTTCCAAATTGTTTAACATTTTTTTCTTAAGAAAAAACAAAATATCAGTAATATTGTTCATAGGTTTTAGATGTTGAATATTTGAATATTATTTCATTTTATATATTATCTTCCATCTCTTTCTATGTTGTATTATGGTTGTATAATGAATAAAATCTTTCATCTATTACTATCGACAATACTACATAATATGATGTGGTTTGGAAATTGTATTTGCAAATTTATATTACTTTATATGGAATAATTCCATGACTCAGGAGGTTCATATAAGAAAATAAAAATACTTGAATTAACTCTACATTCAATAGACTTGCATAATAAATCTTTTATGCATTGTAACTAAAAATCCATCAGAAAAATATTTATAAGTAAAGACTGATAATTTAAATCATACATATGCATGACAATAGACCGAAAACAAATGGAACATCCACATTCCAGCCAACAATAAATGTATAACAACCAATCTTACTTGTCCTGATCACCCCAAGCCTGATTGTGACCCCATAAGGGAGATTTGAGCTCCACTTCTTAGCCAATGTACCTTTGTATAGTTCATGAACTATTTTCCTAACACATCTGTGTTGACCCAACAAATAAACCTTCTCTCCTAAGCATACTAAGAAGCATCCTGCCTCCCACATATGTTCTATTTATCCTATTTGTTCCTAGGACGTTTTTTGGAATTCATTTCCCTCCTTGGAAATTCACGGAATTAGAAATACCTAATTTTTAGGGGATGATAGTGACAAAAATCCACTTTTGACACTTGTTAAATCCAGCTACAAGTTAACTCAAACATGTTCCCCACTCATGGAGTCATATTCAGTTATTTTTAACCTGGTTGTTCCATCTGTTTCCTGCATTTATTACATTAAAAATTTATGCCTCTTACATTTGTCCATCAAAAGAGGACAGTTGCCAAGTGAAACTCTTGCACAATAATTTGAATAATAACAATTAAATGTCTTAATAAAATCAAGTATGAATTTGCAAAATTGGAAATTATTCAATAACATGTTTAATACTTTGGGGATATTACATCCTCTCCCCCTTAAGAGTAACATTTTCCTCAGTTTTAGTCCTTCCTCCTAGTTCTCACTTTGAACAAAGTTGCATATGATTTCATCATTTCATCTTCCATCTCCCAAGTAGCCTCCTAGGGACTAAAGTGCTTCCATTTCACTTTTACCCTGGCGATGGCTTTGTTTCAAAGTATTATTTATTTCCTATCCATAATGCATAGAGGATCTACTTGGAACTCACCTTCTGGTTCCACCTAAACCATGTTCCAATAAATGATGTGAGTAGGATCGTTAATATATTTTTTAAATAATGAAATATGAAAAACATTATGAATTTTCAAGTTAGCAGGGAGCACTAGTTGGTACACCACTGGTCCAATTCGAGTTAAAATTTTGAATGGACCAGGAAACCTTGGTGCCAACTTGGAACAACTCCCTAACTTTAAAGAGCTCATTTTTTCTTTAACTTTAAGGTATACATGTTCTACAACATCAAATTACTTATTCTATCTTTTCAGATATGCATAGCTTTTCTGTCGATCTCACACAAGATTTAAATTATGTTGCGCCTTCTTGACCATCTGTTCCATTTCTTGGAACATTTCTGGTCCAATCATTATTCAGTCAACCAGATTATCCCAATTGATCAGAGTTGTACATTTCCTACCGTATAAAACTTCGAAATGACTCTTTTTTGTCGACGCTTGATAACCATTATTGCATGTGAATTCAACTAAGTGAAGGTACTCTTCCCACTTAGTTGGTTTTTTTCTTACGTACATTCGTAACATATCTTCAATAATCTAGTTTGTACATTATGTTTGTCCATCTGTTTGTGGATGATAACTTGTACTGAAATTCAAATCAGTTCGTAGACGTGCAAAGAATGTTTTCGAGAAATTTGATGTAAATTTGACATCCTTATCTAAAATCACCATTTTAGGAATTCCATGGAATATAAATATATTTTTCATAAAAAAAATAAACAATATTAATATCTTTATACGTAGATTTCACAGGTATGAAATGAGTAGACTTACTCAATTTATCCACTACTACCATAATAGAATCATGTTGTCTTTGAGTTTTAGGAAAACCTATAATGAAATCCATAGAAATAATTTCCTATTTCCATTATGGAATAGGTAAATGTTGTAATAAACCTACTGTATGTTGATGTTCAACCTTCACCTATTGACAATCTAAGCATTTAGATAAGTAATAAATTGTTTCAAATTTCATGTTAGGCCAATAAAATTGTTTTCTCAAGATTGTTATCCTTTTCTAATATCCAGGACGACCATAATAGGGTTTTTTATGCAATTCATTTAGAATTACTAGATTTAAATCAACATAATTAGGTACATATATTCTATTTTTGAACCTTAATATTCCCTTTTTGTTGATGTTGTAATCTGTCTTGTTCAAATTTCCTTCATTTTTGAGTAACTACCCTGTTGTTTTGATGTATTCCACATCACTTATACTTGGAGATTTAATTTTGTCCTCAAGATCACTTTTTGTTTTGTTGATAATAATTTCATATATTCCATTAGTTCTTTGACTAATTGTGTCTGTGACTTTATTCTCCTTTCCTTTGATATTTCGAACTTCAAAATAAAACCCACTTAAAAAGGCTAACCATCTTTCTTGTCGTGTATTCAGATCTTGTTGACTAAACATATGCTTCACACCACTATTATCTATTAATAATAAGAATTTCCTTCCCATTAAGTAGTGTTGCCACATTTTTAGTGCGTGAATTACAACCACTAACTCTAGGTCATGAGTTACATAATTTCTTTCATGTTCCTTCAATTTTCAAGATTTGTAACAATTTACGTGTTCGTCTTGCGACAACACTCCTCCTAATCCTTATTTACTTGCATCTACACAAACTATTAAATATTTGTAAAAATTAGTTATCTTAAGTATTGATGCTATAGTTAGAAATCCTTTCAGTTTATCGAAACTGTCTTGACATTTATGAGACCAAATAAATTTCATTCCCATTTTCTGTAATGATGTGATGGGATAATGCAATTTTTAAAAATCCGTCGATAAACCATCGATGATAACCTGTAATTCCCAGAAATCATTGTATATATGCTACATTCTCAGGTATAGTCCATTCCATAATAGCTTTAATATTTTCTCGATCTACTACAATTCCATATTTTGATATTACATGTCCTAGATACTGTATTTTTCTTTGATAAAAGTCGCATTTTTCAAACTTAACATATAAATTATGCTCCCTTAGAGTGTATAGTACCATCGTCAAGTTTTTTTCATGCTCTTATTCCGTTTTTGAATATATTAGTATATCATCAGTAAAGATCAACAAAAATTTATCCAACTATTGGCTGCATATACTATTCATTAGGCACATAAAAGTTGCCAATGTGTTAGTAAGTCCAAATGGGATTACTACAAACTCGTAATGTCCATATTGTGTCCTAAAAGTTGTTTTATTAACATCTTCATCCTTTATTCGTATTTGGTGATAACCAAATCTTAAATCTAATTTAGAAAATATTCTTTCTCCTCCAACCTTGTCAAATAGATCATTAGTACTAGGTAGAGGGTGATTATTTTTAATCGTCATTTTATTTAGTTGACAATAGTCAATGCATAACAGGAGAGTTCCATATTTCGTTTTGACAAAAAACACTGGTGCTCCCCATGGAGAAACACTTGGTGTGATGTATCCTTTATTTGATAATTCTTGTAGTTGAATTTTTAATTATGTTAACTCAGGGATACTCATTCTGTAGGGTTCCTTGGATATCGGTGCAGATCCAGGTAGTAGATAAATAGAGAAGTCTATTACTCTTCTTGGAAGTAATTCAGGCATTTCTTCTACAAATACATCCTCAAATCCTCAAAGGACAACAAATTCTTCCAACCTTGGTTTGATTTTCTAGTAGGTTTGTAACTTGAATAACATATATTTTGCAACCTTTACTAATTCACTTCTTTAATTTCATTGTTGATATTTGTCTAACATAAACATGTTTACTAATTCCTTGCACTGTTCTTGATACTCCACTTTCATATTTTTAAACAAATTATTTTTTGTAACAATTTGGTACAAATTTATTCTTCTCTAACCAGTCCATACCTATACCTATGTCATATAAGACTAAAGGTAATATATTTAAATTTAACTTTGAATCCTGAACATTTATATCTAGCTTAGAATCAGGAATGAGTTCAATTATTTTTCGTCTTGTGCTTGTTGCTAGATGTACTAACCATGAATTAGTATATTTTACTCTTTTTATCTTGTTTGAGTCTACCAAAGATGGTGTAACATAACTTAAACTATCTCCTTCATCAATTAAAGTAGAAACTTTTTTGTCCTGAATTTTACCTTCAAATTCCACAATGGTGGATTGATGATTTGGTTGACTACCATCTAAAGTTACATTGATTCTCTGAATACTTTTTCCAATATCTCCAACTGTTGAAGCTTCTTGTATGTTCTGAATAGTTTAGATTGCATCATTTCTGTGTGGATAGTTTCTTAGCAAATGTGGATTGCCACATCCCCAACATTTCAATTGTTCTCTAAGATTATAAGTTGTTTTATTGAATCCCAAATTAATTGACTTGTTTCCCTGTACTTGTGGTGAGATTCTAAAGGAATTGTGTTCTTTATGTCCTTTGGACATATTAAAAGATGGTGATGGATTGAAACCCTTTTTCCTTTAATTTAGTTTCTATTGTTTCTTTCCTCTCCATTCCTTTGGATTTTCAGATCATTGCTTGTACTTTTCATATCATATTCTTACTTTTTGCAGTACTTTGTTCTATTGGAATTATTGATTATGTGTTGCATTGATGGAAACATGAATCAAACATGGACAGTCAAGAAATAACAAGGATATTCTTGATCAGTGGTATCAAAGGATAAACTATAAGTCATGACAACACATAATTTAAATTGTGTTGAATAAAGAGGAAGTATAAAGCAATGCTTAGGTCAAAGAGATAATACAAAGGACCAATTGTTTGAAGCTGTTATAAATATGGAGAAAGATAAAGGAGTTCATTGGTGTGAGCCTAAGAAAAAATTAGAATGTTGAGGATGTTGAAGATACAAGTCAAACAATGAATTGGCTTGGAGATATTTCTACTGATGGACTATTACATTGGGCTAATGAGGAGTAAAAATAAGTAATAATGGAATTGTCTTAGGATAGGATATAGAGAGTGGCCATTAAAAATAAAATCATCCCATAGACAGAGAAAAGAGGCATGTAATAAATAATGTAAATCAAGAGGCATATAAAATCCTATGTAAAAGGGGATGCATTCATGTGGTTACATGTAGTTTGAGGAGATCACAATTAATTTTGTCCATATACAGGTCATATCAACTCTATTAGCTGAAGATACAATCACCATTCAATAAGATGAATTCTAGCAAAGCCATACAGAGACCATTCACCACTTTAAGGGTAAATGAACTTGATTTCATGCAACTCTAAACTTGAGTAAGGGAGATAGATCTAAGTGAAGCTTGGAGCGCCTGATTGAAGATGAGGGAATGAATAAATCTCGAGAAATTTTTGAAGAAGAGTTCTGTAAAATACAGATACAAAACTTAAACATAGGGATTGTTCGATCAAGATTGAATAAAATACGATTGTTAGATCGCAGATAAGTACAGAATCATGGGGTGTAGTGTTAGATCGATGCTAACTATAGAATCGTGAAGAGGTTGAATAAGGATTGTCAAATCTCATGGTAGAAGGTGGAATAAATTCAACCGTATGTCCAATACTAGATTAATACATCGTCGTAGATTTAATGGTGTGAAAAATGATGTGATGTAGATCCAACCATCTGACCACAATTCAGATCAATGATGGGAAAATATTTCACATAGAAAAGGTGTGAAGAGTTTAACATGGGGAAAATCTCCCGAAATATTGTGGGTCATCAATAAAAAGAAACCACGTGCCGGTTAGAGGTTTATTTTTGGGTCCACGGCATTGAGATACGAGCCAGGAACCCAACCCCAGAAATGACAGGGACTGCCCATCCAACAAACGATTAAATCTGCACTATTGATTAAGTCAGGCTAGACATTGCTAGTGCTCAATTGTGTAGTCTTGGGTGACTAGTTTGGTTATGTGGAAATCACAAGTGATTAGGGATAAGGCCACAAGTTAAGGGAATAGACAATGATCATATGGAACCTAATGAGTGTCTGGATGAAGTTAGCATGGTTTGAACAGTAAGCACTTATGGAGAAGCACTTGGTTACAGTTCACGACCATATAAAGACATGGACCTGTTGATACTGAGAGGGGGCTGAATTAGTAGCACACAATATTTAAACACTTTTTTAGCTTATACTTTAATCATATTACATATTCAATATATATATATATATATATATATATATATATATATATATATATATATATATATATATATATATATATATATATAGGTTCAAACCCAGAAAGAAATTGTTCTTTAAAAAACGCCAGTTTCCTAGAAAGCCTGGTCATTCCAAATGTTTCATTTGTAAGAAGCCTGGCCACTGGGCGTCTCAGTGTCCTCTGTGGTCCAAAACCAAAACCCAGGTTAAAATAATGAATCTTTTTCAAGATGCTTATGAACCAGAAGAATGGGATTTGGTATCCAACCGYTCAGAAGGTGAATACTTTTCTCTTTCTGAAGCATCCACTGATGAAKAAGTGAAAAGTGCCTCTCTCTCTCCTGAACAATCTCCACCTTCCTCTCCTCAACATTCTCTCATGAATTTTCTTGACATTAAGATGTTCTCTTCTTTTGTTGATGTCAAATCTCTAATCAAGAAAAGAGATACTTTAATATCTCAACAATCTGTTTTGACTCCCGGACAATTTCTTCTCTATGATTACTATGAATCTCAAATCTCTGATCTAAACTCCCAAATCTCTTCACTACAACAGCCAAGCGTGGTGAATATCCACAATTATACTCCTACTGATGAAGATTTTGCTAAAG
>ML787582.1:355274-379416 GCA_009831015.1 Picea engelmannii
TGTGTTTGTGTAGTTAAGTAGTTTCTATATCTGCAGTGTTCCAGAAGCATGTTCTTGATCCATATTCAAGGATCCCTCTGATTTCACCAGAGTGATTGAACTCAATGACCTGCATTTCTTTGTAGAAATACTTATTACTGTAAAAATCAATGAACCATAAATAGCAATAGAAGAAACACCATATGCCATGCACAATAAATATTTGTGAAGTAATCAATAGTTATTGTTAAAAGGAAGTAAAGACTTCCAAGGGAAGCTACAACGGGAAAAGCCTCCAATGGAAGATACAATCCTCCAAGATAAAGAGGGGGTTAAACCCTCTACCCTTTCCCCTTCCTTCCACCCAAGGATATATAAGAGATAATGAACACTTATATCAACACCATCTGTTATGAGCACAATATATATAGAAATAGATATAATTAATAATAATTAAATATAATAATTAAACACATCATAAATCAAAAGTCATATCTTATCTAAAGGACGTGTCTATTCATGAAAGGGAACCCCCTGTGAGGATATATAAACATGCCCTCATTCTCATTGTATTCATCTCTTATTTTACTTATACATTTTATATATTATTTATTATCCTCATGGATATTTTTATATTCCAAGTATTTCAGACATTTTACTCGTAAGACTGATTTGGTTATTACATTTGTGTGAGCAAACTATGTTCGTCTCATTTGGTATCAGAGTTTCATCTCGATCTGGATTTTGGCCACAAATTAAGAGCTTCTCTGCTTATTAGGTATTTGACCAACTCAAGCCTTTGGCCATATAAAATCTAAGAATCTTGTTGAAGATATTCTACTGCAAATTCAAAATACATACGATATCCAGTTTATGAATAAAAGGAAAAAATAAGTAAAATCAAAGTGTTTCAATATAAAAGTTACATAAGAAAATTATAAAGTCAAACTATTAAATACAAAGGTGAAATCCTACCTAGGAGCATAATACTTAGTTGACCAACAATTACCAAGAAGTTAGGAGGAGTAAAAGGCGCATATCCATAACTTTACAAGGAGTAAAATTGAAGTATATAAGTTAAAGAACTCAAAAAGGGAATCCCAAATGAAACCTCGGCGCATCTCCATGAAACCTCGGTGCATATCCATAACTTTACAAGGAATAAAAGTGAAGTATATAAGTTAAAGAAGTCAAAAAGGGAATCCCAAATGAAACCTCACGTCAAAGGTCGCGATCATTCATTAAAAAAAAAAGTTACTAAGTTTATTAAAAGGGCCCAGGAAAAGAGATAATATTAATATCTTATTTTAAAAGAAAATATATTATTATTAAGAGAGTATATTTTAGTGGGTTTTAAAAAAAAAAAAAATCATTCATAAAAGTTACCACAAATTGTGAAAAGGTGACTTATTATTGAGTAATTGAAGTTATGTAAGAGTATTTGAAGTTTTTAAAATAAAAGGGAAAAAGTAAAAAGAGTATTTAAAGGTGTCTTTTAAAACAATAAAAAATAATTTTTAAGATAAGTAATATATATAATATATTACAAAATGATTATTGAAAAAGCAAGGTATAGAAAAAATAATAAGAGAGAAACTAGTAAAATAAATTACAAGAAGTAAAAGAAAGACAAAGGATCAATTATTAAAAAAAAAAAACGACCTCATACCTTGTACATCCAAATTAATTATCGAAAGAATACAATAAAAATAATCTTAAGACCATATTCAAAGTTATAAAAGTGCATAGATTTATATATTATTCATGGATAAAGGAGAAGTATATACCGAGGTGATATTTTTAAAAGGGTATTCAATTAAGACACTCTTAAATCACTTAATATAAAAGTACTTTTATAAAGTATAAAAAAATTATTACTTAAAGTGGATATAAAGTATTTTTATAAAGTGGATATTTAATATTATTGGAGAGAGGAAATTGAAGATAGAAAGAAAAGAAGGGTGAATAAAAGTAATATATATATTATTATTACATTTCAAGGTTCAAAGATATAATTATATAAATGGAGTTTCATGGGGAAAAACAAGGAAGATTCCCTCATACTTATAAAAAATATGTGGATCCCTTATTCGAAGTTAATGGGATTATTCAAGGAAACAATATCAACATCACTATTTGCCCGAACGCTAGGAAAATCACATTAATGTTGACTTGATGAACCAAATTATGGTTTTAGAATCAAATATAATTGAAAATGACATGCGTCTTTCCGATGAGAAATATGAAATTAAGAACCTACAACTGTGTATTGGTGATTACAAATTCATAGGTAAATTCAATGTGGTATCAATGTATCATGTCAATGTTGATATAATTCTAGGGTGACCTTGGGTAGATACATTGGGAAATTTTATTTTCAACACGAGGAGAAAGGCTTTGAAATTTTCTTATAAGAAGAGGAAAATCACATTACATAACATTACAATGAAGTTGATTTCATAAGCTCCATCATCAGAATACCTAAAGGACATATCAGAGGTGATCCTTCAATATAACAAGAAGTCAATACAAAAGTTGCAAGATCGACATAAAGAAAGTGACAAGATCAACATTGAAAAAGACAAAGGGATTTCTTGCCTAAGAAATCATAATCATAAACTACTTACAAAAATCATGAAGTCAAAGAATATAAAACAATGTATTTCGAAGTTGGAACAAGAAAATCAGGACCTCATAAATAAATTATTGGAAAAAGATAAGGAAACATTGCATTTAAAGAACCTTAATCAAACATTATTGGAAGAAATTAGAATGTTGAAAGAAGAAGAATCTGAGAAGGAAGACAAGAAAAAGGTCGACAAATCAGATAAGGAAGAAAAATCATGCCTAAATATTCATAATCAAAGTTTACTCACATAGATTAATATGTTAAAGAGTGATAAGAAGTCACTACATAACAGGTTAGAGAAACTTATCAACAAGGAAGCATTGGTTTATAAAGAGACAATGATTGAACCAATGGAACTAGAAAAGTATTCATATGTAAAATTCCCAATTGTGGATAAACGAATTAATACATACACATTCAACCTTACAACTCAAAAGGATACAAATCCAGCTGATGTAAAGAGGTCTTCAAATGTAGAAGTAGAAACAAACCAGGGTTATGAAGAAGAATCAATTCCAAAAGATAATCAAGAAAACTATACAAGTATACGAAGTAAAGATCAAGTTGCAAGGATGCCTTATCGACATCCTAATCACAAAATTCGATACTTCAACCAATCAACATATCAACGGAAACAAATGACCGATATGTCGAAGAATGTTAATTCCACTACAAGTGGTGCTCAAAGTAGAAGCTATGATGCGAGTCAAAATACATCAAGTTTTTTCCAAGAACCCTATAAACACCCAGTTGTGTAGAAGATCGAATTAAGGTGGACAAACTCTTTTACAATTTGATAGTTTTTCTCAGCAATTACAAGATCATATCGTCTGAGGTATTCAACGATCACTAACTCAAGAATGAATAATCAAGAGACAATAATTACAAGATAGAACAAGAGATAAGTCTTCCATAAAGTATGCTTTGAGGAAAAAACATTTTTAAGGGGAAGGAAATGTTATGAGCACAATCTATCTAGAAATAGATATAATTAATAATAATTAAATATAATAATTAAAAACATCATCAATCAAAATTCATGTCTTATATAAAGGATGGGTCTATTCATGAAAGGGAACCCCCTGTGAGGATATATAAATAGACCCTCATTCTCATTGTATTCATCTCATCTCATATTCATTATTTATATTATTATTATACTATATGGATTTATGTGTACTATCCTATTTATATTGGATATTATTTTTGTGAGCGAACTTTGTTTGTATCACCATCAAACTAGGTCCACATACAAACCAGGTCCACATAGATTGTCACTACCACTGTCATTATCTTTGTGAATATTGTTGATACATCACCATCATCAAAGTGGGTCCACATAGAAATCCTAGGTCCAGATGGGTCCACATATAAACCCCAACAACCACATAGAACCTTGTGCAAGAATCAACCATCCATATTATATCAAACCCATAGAAATGATCAAAACATCACCAAAAGAATATAAAATATCCTTCATAACAACTCCTTATCATCCCAATTGCTTCACTCCAAACTTGTGCTAAGAGATAACTAGCTTGGTTTCTCTAAAAATGCAAAAATCCATCCTATATTTATAACAATTTTGTTCTTATTTTTAGTTTCTAGGCCGACTTGGTTGAACTGTCCTCAATTTTTTGGCTGGGTTGTCAGACAAAAAAATTCATATCTCCTAATTCCTTGGGAGTTAGAGGGAGTTCCATATATCTTTGGAAACATCTCAGAATAATGTTTCAACTCATGTAAATTTTTCTTCCATTTGATTTATTTATGTATGGTAAAAATTCCCTCAAAGATATGGTATCTGAATTGACCAAAAATAATGCTTTCAACAATGTCCATCTTTTGTACTCTTATTCTTCAAGAAAATGAGGGCTTCTTAACTTCTTCTAGGGTTGAAATCAATGAAAAAAAACAATATTCGAACAATATCCCCCTTTGTCATTGATGGAAGCACTCACACTCCCCCTGTCATCATGCTCTTGGTTCACTCCCCCTTTGACATCAATGGAAAAGGGTGGGGTTTCTCCCCTTAAGTTCAGTGGAAAAAGGTTACTCTCTTCTTTGGGGCTGCTCCCCATGAAAAAATGGCACTTAGTAGTACTTCATTTTTCTTTCCAGTCTCCTTGTCCTTTTCTTCCTTTAAGCTCTTATTTGTGTCTTCAATCTTGTTTCTCTTCTCTTGGTCTACCTTTGAACTCTTTTGTGAGTCTTAAATATTATTTCTCTTCTCTTGGTCTAGGATGTAGATGTTACTTTGTCTTCTTGTAGTAGTTGGAACCAATATTTCTTAATATTATTCTTTGATTTTGCATCTTCGAGAGTCAAACATGAGAGTGTATCCTTGATCACACATTTTACTAACACTGAGGAGATTATGCTTCAGATATTCAACTAATAGGACATTATTGTCTTTTATATTTTCACTTCCAAGATTAACTAACCCTCTTCCAACTACTTTGGTTGATGTTTTATCTCCAAATGAAACATTGCCATCCCTTTTCTTCAAGCTGAAAAAATTATTTTAATCCCTAGTCATGTGAGATGGCACCCACTATATATGTACCATTCATTTTCTTCTTTACTTTCTTTAGCGGTCAATTATATTCGACAATATTCATTGTTTGGAATCTCTTTATTTATCCATACTATGGTTGGCATAGGAACATCAGGCATAGGAGCATCTTCTTTCATATATCTGCAATCTCGTTCTTTGTGACCAAGATTATAACATTTATAGCATACAATATTTTGATCCATTAATGGGGAAAATGGATTATAACTTTTGTTGACAAATCGACGAGCATTTCCATATCTACTACCATTCATGTTTCTTGCATAGTTGTTTCTTTCATTGATTCTACAATTGATTGTCTTGTGTCCAAAATTTCCATAAGTATAACAATAGCCAAGAAAAATATTTTCATACATGTTAGAAGAGGGTATTCTTGGTGTTTCGTTCCTTCTGAATCTTGAAATTTGATTTATTTAATACATGTTATGATATGGTCTTCTTTATTGTTCTTGTTGTTCTTCCACTTCTTCTAGAGTGTTTGTCCATCCTTTTCATCTTCCTTATCTTGTTTTATTGTCTTGTTTGATGATCTTTGACAACTAAGGATTTCATATAGATGTTCAATGCTTCTTTCAAACTTCTCCAACTTCTCTATTTTCAATATTATCTCCCCTTTTGTGTGGTCCAATTCAAATTTCAATTTCTCATAGTCTTCCAATTGTTCCCTCAAGCTATCAATAATATTTTCAAGCTTATGATTCTCTTCTTCACAAGTACTTAGTTTGCTTCTTAGCTTTCTATTTGTGTTTTTGAGCTTGCTATTTTTGGTTTCAACATGCTTCAATTTCTCAAGATTCTCATCCTATTTTTCACTTTCTATATTGTCTCTATATCCCCAGAAAGAATCATGGCTAGTTCCTTCATCATAATCTTCTTCAAAGATAATTTCTTCTTCTTTAGAACTCTTGTCATCATCATCTTGAGTTTCTTGGGTTATCAAGAGGACTTATCCTACATATGTTTCTTCTCCATCACTTTCATTAGAAGAGGTTCCATGATCCTTTGATTAGAAACTCCTTTTCGTTTTGAAGCTTCTCTTTTCATAATGGCAATTTTCAGCTACATATTCTACTCTACCACAATTGAAGCATTTGAAAGGGGGATTACATTTATATCTTCCACTTCCATTCTTGAGTCTTTTTGTGAAATTTGGTATTTCTTCATCAAAGTCATGATTCGATCCTTATTCTTCCTTGTATTTCATGTCCTTTGTCTTATTTTTGGCTTTAAATTATTCTTCCTTATCTGATTGGTCAACTTCTGTACTTGTTCTCATTTCCTATGCTATGAGAGACCCATGTAATTTATCCATTTTCATTTTGGTTAAGTCACTGGTATCTTCCATGGCGAAGACCTTGACATCATATTTCAAAACAAGTGATCTTAACACCCTTTTTACAACCAAATATTCATTTATCTCTTCTCCTAATCCTCTCACGGAATTGAAAACTTCATCAACTCTGAGTAAATAAGTTGCAATGTCTTCCTTTTCATCCATATTCAAATTTTCAAAATCTTCTCTATGTGGTTGAAGATTGACTTGTTTGAATTTAGGATCACCTTCATATATTCTTTATTGAGTTTGTCCCACACCTCTTTAGTTTTTTTTGCAACCCATCACCTTGCTAGCAATAGTTGGTGTCATTGTGTTATGATCCAGATGCACAAAATATCATAAAATAACAGAAGTACAGACCATGTACATAATGTCAACGTGGAGAAAAACTCCAAGATAGATAAGTTACACAATAACTCCCTAAATAATAGGGTAACCCCCTCCAAATAACCAAATACCATTCATACTTCACAATTCATCTCCCCCAATAATGAATACATGATCTCTTATATATATCTATTCAAACTTGCACATGAGGACCCTTTATCACTAGGTAGAACCTATTACATATGTATTTACACATTACATGTACATTTAGGCCCATATATACACCCCCTTGGGGTCATATCATATACATTTAGCCATATATATGCCCCCCTTGGGGCATAACATAATACCCTCCTTGAAAAAGCTTTGTCCTCAAAGATTTGCATTTAAAGGCTTCACATGTGATGAAGCCAAGAAATAAGATTTTATTATGTTCCTTCTTTATTCATTCCATTGTTTATGATCTATCCATCCAAAATCATTTTTTTTGGTCTTAATCCTTGGTGTCTAGTTGTTGCATAATTGTATTTTCTTTGAGTCCATGTATTTTTGTTGAAGCTTCTCCAATTTGTAGTGGTTGTTGGTGTATGATAATATATTGTTGAATAATAGTTTGGTGATGACTTGTTCCATGAATATTGATAAGTATTCCATCTTCTTCCTTCATAATGTTCATATCATCCTTCTTGTCTTCCTTGAAATATTTCTGGGTAATGAGGGTGTCAATACGGTTTCACATTTGACAATTTTTCTTCACTCTTCACATGTGTTTCATCTATCTTATTTTCAGAGACAATGGCATCCTCAATCATATTTTCTTGGTCCTTGATTACTCTATCCTTGGAGATAATACCATCATATTTGGCATGTACATCCTCTAGATGGAGTTCAACTTCTTCAAGTATCTTATGTTGACCTTCTTGAATCTTGTCTCATTTCTCTTTTTGAATATACAAGATGACCCCATCTATCAAATTTTGACTTCCTTCTTCAATTCTGGCTTGCATTTCTAACTTTACCTCATCCGTATTTAAGGATTCCTCAATCTTCTTCCCAATTTCCTCTTGCATTATTTTGGTAGATTCTTCATCCAAGTTCCTTCTTTCTTCTTTATTTTGACAATTCTTATTTTATTCTTTCAATATCTTAACCTCATCCAATATGTTTTTATTATGGATTCATAATCTACATATCTCTTCATATTTATTTTTCAAATCTTCCACTGATTCATCTTTTTCCCACTTGCATTTGCTAATATTTTCTTGTTTTAGGTTCTTAACCTCCTTAATGAGTGATTCATTAAGGGATATTATATTATATAGATCCTCACCATTATTATTAATATCTTCCTTTGATTCGTTTAATTCATCTTGAATTCTATACATTTCCTCTATTTTTGTATCCCTAATCCATTTATCTTGGAAGATTTTTTCAAAATCTTCCCATGTGGAGTGGAGTCTAGTATCTTCATCAAGGATTCTCCACCACTTATGAGCTCCACACCCAAAAAACAAATATTACCCACAAGGACTTATACCAATCCTCATAAAATATTCCCTTACCATCCTCAACCATTCCCTGGGACTGATTTCATCTTTATCTTCATCTCCACTAAAGTTAGGTATTGTCATTGATTCTTAATTGAGGTCTAACCCCAATGCTTGACTTCCAACCTCCGTATATTAAGGATAAACATCTCAAATAGTTATAATCCTTTCTCCAATATAATATTATAGGTTTTATTTTTCCAACGGATTTTGAATCAACTCAATCAAACATTCCAATAAAACGTTATGATAGTTGTAAGTCAACATACCTTGGAAACCTTGATTTGGAGTTTGTCCTCTGTGTCGACATTACTTCTGATGTATCTATACAATTTTGGCCCTTATTAGTCTGAAATTGTGACCTGTAGTACTCTGAAATTGCTTCTCTATAATACCACGGGTTTGACCAAAATTGGATGTGCCAAGTGGAAGTTGTGGTAACTTCCCCAAACTTTGCTGAGTTTTGACCTTTCGAGGAGAGAACAATTGTACAATGTACCCTGTGCACAATAATTGATATAAAATTATGAAACTGATACCATAAATACTACAGATTGTCCATGGTACAATGAAACTAGTCTTGCACAATTTGGATCCTCTATGAAGAAGTTATGTTTGTTTTACCTAGAACACTTGTTTGAGACTAGTCAATAGGACTAGTCAACTACCCTATCTTACACAGGGTGTATCTACAAAATTAAGATGAACTAGAAGAGGAAAGTCTTATCACAAATACCTTGCTAGTCTCTCTCAATATCCTACCAGTTTCAAGGTCTGAAACATCACAAAAACAATTTTATAGTGAAAATTCTACGATGACTAAATTTAGGATGATTCTAGAACCCAAGCTTCCACAGGCTATATCTCTGAAAGTATAAATCCTCAGGTGATGAAATTTAATCCCAAGTACCTTGATCCATATTATAAATATACACCAAGGATTTCCTTCTGAAACATTGTATAAAAGAAAGTATACTGAAAATTCCAAGGTGTCTCATATGCAACAATGAAACCCCAACACCTTGAGCTCTGATACCAAATGTTATGATCCAAATGCTCAAAATATCATAAAATAATAGAAGTACACACTATGTACATAATTTCAATGTGGAGCACAAATCCAACTTAGATAATTTACACAATAACTCCTTAAATAATAGGTGAACCCCCTCCCAATAACCAAATACCATTCATACTTCACAATTAATCTCCCCAAATAATGAATACACGATCTCTTATATATAGCTATTCACACTTGCACATGAGGCACATTTATCACTAGGTTGACCCTACTACATATGTATTTACACATTACATGTACATTTAGGCCCATATATTCCCCCGCTTGGGGTCATATCATATAAATTTAGCCATATATATGCCCCCCCTGGGTCATAACACAATTCTCCTAGAATAACATGTCTATATGACGAATTCCAGTAAACGTTGAAGCTCCTTTCCAACAATGGGGCCTAGATTTCATTGGAAAAATTCATCCACAATCGAGTGCTCAACACAGATGGATTTTGACCGCTACTGATTATTTTACGAAATGGGTTGAAGCCATTCCAACTCAAAATGCTATAGATTCAGTAGTGATAACAGTTTTGGAAGAAAACATCCTAACAAGATTTGGTTGTCCTAGGAAAATAGTTACTGATAATTCTCGTGCTTTTAAATCTATTGCAACAATCAATTTTTGTCAAAAATACAATATTATTTTAGGTCATTCTACAACCTACTATCCTCAGGGAAATGGGTTGGAAGAATCATCTAATAAGAGTTTGATGACGATAATCAAGAAGGTTTTCACAGAAAACAAAAAACCTTGGAATATGCACTTAAAACACGCCTTATGGGCAAACCGAAATGGCACCAAAAAATCTATAGGTATGTCTCCATTCCAATTATTTTATGGTACCGATGTTATTCTTCCTATTAATCTTGCTCTTCCTGTGATGAAACTCTGGCAGGATGTGAATGAAGAGCCGAATGATGTTACGAGAAGAATAAATCAAATCATCGAAGTACAACAAAACATAGTAGAAGTGGATGATAAGCTCCAAAAATACCAGGATAACATGAAATCCCTTTTTGATAAGAAATCTAAAGACAAGGAGTTTCTTCCTAGCGATTTAGTTTTAAAATGGGAAGCTAGAAAGGAAGATGTAAGGAAACATGGGAAATTCAATCATCTCTGGTTCATACCCTTCAAAATTGCAGCTGCAGAGAGAAAATACTCATTCTCTCTCGAAATTATTAATGGAGAGATTCTTGAGGCCCATATGAATGGGAGTTATTTAAAACATTTCATGAAGTAGTTACTTTTTAGATTTCCATTCTATATATCAGATTGGATTGACATTGGCAATTTAAATTTTCCATTTTTTTCTTTTCTTTTTGTAATTTATCAGAATTATTTGATCACTTGTTGTAAATATTTCCAAATAAATTATGATTGCTTGACTTCATTTAAAAAAAAAAAAATTAGAAAAAAAAAAAGCATCTTCATCACATATCATCTCTATTCTATAGGATTATCTAATATTTTGTATTTCATTCCTTTTTCAGAATAGATCTTGTTGAACAGTAGATGAGGCTAAATAAAAAAATCGACACTTGTCTTTCAAGCATTTGATTTCTCTAAAAACAGGTGATAAATAAATAACTTTCCTTGCTGAAAATTCAAAAGGAAAATAAGGTATGAGTTCCTACTCTTCTTATAGTCTGAATAAAATTTAAAATTTTTGATTGAAATAAATGTGAAGGAAGTTTTTTTCATGATGATATTATCACCTGACCTAAAAATTAGAGATGTATAAAATTATAACTTGAAGTGTCATGTTGATAAATTCTAAAGCCATCTCTGAGATACAAAATAAAAATAATAATAAATAAACTCGAAAGAAGTTTTGAACTTAATTCAGAAACTTGTGTGGGATTAGAACATTTTTTATTCAGATCCTTTGAATCCTTGATTTGGTTATTTTTTCCTCTCCCCAAGTTCTATCCACTTCAGATTTTATTTCTCCGTTCTCATCCTTTACTCTTCATAGAAATAGAGACTTACCTTGACTCTGAAAACTCAAAAGCATATTTTCAAAACAAGACTAGGCAAAAATATTTATGTTCCTTTGATTTTAATTGAAAAAGTATGTCTAGGCTAATCCTGATAAGTTTAGCTATGATATCAGATTTTAAAATGATAAGCTCGCTCAAGGTTTATCCCTGAAAAAGATTAAAATTCCCAAAAAATTTCTCCTATAGGCGAAGGTGTACTGAAAATTGGAAGAAAGATAGTTTCATAGTATTCTTAAAATTGTTGACAGACCTTCTTTTCATTTTAAAGATTTTAAACATATATCATCCCTTGTATGTTACATACAAATTGATTTCCCTCACTTCAAAATGTTAAAATACAAGACAAATGGTGAAAGGAAATTCATAATTCAATTGACCCCATCTTGTCCAAAAGAGATGATGAAAGTAAATTCATATATTTATTTCCATCATCTCAGTGAAATGAAAAATCGTTAATAGAAGTGGTGAAAGAAAATTCAATGGGAGAAGTAGATAACTTCACTGGGGTACTGAACATGCTCCCTAGAAGTGAAACAATATATATGATATATGTAAGGCTGCCATACATATCTATATATCATACTCTATTATCTAGTTCTCTTTCTAGTGATATGTACATCCTGAACCAACTAGGGATTCCCTAAATAAATACATTTCATCTACTTAACCTTGAAGCAAACAAAGTCATTCAGAGCCTGATATTTTAGTTATAACTATTTTGATTATCTTAAACAATTCTTAAAACAATTTTAAGAAAAGGAAATTTTAATAGCCTAACTTGAGATCGATCATTAAGTATGTTTTAAAGATTTTGGATTTGGATGAATTCATTTTTCTATGTATGATTAATTCTTAAATAAAACCAGAAAATGTTTTTCAAAAAAGAAATAATGACTCCATTTAACCAATAAAGGAACTTGGTCTACTATTCTTTCATGCCTCACAGGGAGACACAATCCCCAGATGAAGCCTATGTTAGAACACTTATAATTTTCAACTTTTATTCTTTTTTTTTCACCTCTTAAAAATAAAAGTTTACTAAAAAGAAAAAAACTTAGCATGGAGAATTCCAGTAAAAGCTTAAGCTCCTTTCCAACAATGGGACCTAAATTTCATTGGAAAAATTCATCCACAATCAAGTGCTCAACACAGATAGATTTTGACCGCTACTTATTATTTTACGAAATGGGTTGAATCCATTCCAACTCGGAATGCTACAGATTCAGTAGTGATAAATGTTTTGGAAGAAAACATCCTAACAAGATTTGGTTGTCCTAGGAAAATAGTTACTGATAATTCTCATGCTTTTAAATCTATTTCAACGATCATATTTTGTCAAAAATACAATATTATTTTAGGTCATTCTACAACCTACTATCCTCAGGGAAATGGGTTGGAAGAATCATCTAATAAGATTTTGATGACGATAATCAAGAAGGTTTTGACAGAAAACAAAAAACCTTGGAATATACACTTAAAATATGCCTTATGGGCAAACCGAAATGGCACCAAAAAATCTATAGGTATGTCTCCATTCCAATTAGTTTATGGCACTAATGTTATTCTTCCTATTAATATTTCTCTTCCTATGATGAAACTCTGGCATGATGCAAATGAAGAGCCGAATGATGTTACGAGAAGAATAAATCAAATCATCGAAGTACACAAAAAAATAGTAGAAGTGGACGATAATCTCCAAAAATACTAGGATAACATGAAAGCCCTTTTTGATAAGAAATCTAAAGACAGGGAGTTTCTTCCTGGCAATTTAGTTTTAAAATGGGAAGCTAGAAAGGAAGATGCAAGGAAACATGGGAAATTAAATCGTCTCTGGTTCATACCCTTCAAAATCGCAGTTGCTAAGGGAAAAAAATCATTCTCGCTCGAAAATATTAATGGAGAGATTCTTGAGGACCCTATCAATTGTAGTTATTTAAAACATTTCATGCAATAGTTACTTTTTAGATTTCCATTGTATATATTGGATTTGATTGACATTGGCAATTTTAATTTTCCATTTTTTATTTTCTTTTCTTAAATTATCTGAGTTATTTGATCACTTGTTGTAAATATTACCAATAAAATTATGATTACTTGACTTCATTTAAAAAAAAAATTAGAAAAAGAAAAATAAAAAGCATCTTCATCACGTATCATCTCTATTCTACAGGATTATCTAATATTTTGTATTTCATTCCTTTTGAAGAATAGATCTTGTTGAATAGGAGATGAGGCTAAATAAAAAATTGACACTTGTCTTTCAAGCATTTGATATCTCTAAAAATAGGTGATAAATGAATAATCTGCCTTGTTGAAAATTCAAAAGAAAAATAATGTATGAGTTCCTACTCTTCTTATAGTATGAATAAAATTTAAAAATTTTGATTGAAATAAATGTGAAGGAAGTTTTTCTCATGATGATGTGTCATGCTGATAAATTCTAAAGCCATATCTGAGATAAAATAATAATAATAATAATAAATAAACTCAAAAGAAGCCTGAAATTAATACACAAAATTTTGTGGGATTAGGAAATTTTTTATTCAGATCCTCTGAATCCTTGATTTGGTTATTTTTGCCTCTTCGCAAGTTCTATCCACTTCAGATTTTATTTCTCCTTTCTCATCATTTAGTCTTCATAGAAATAAAGAGACTTACCTTGACTCTGAAAACTCAAAAGCATATTTTTGAAACAAGATTAGGGGAAAATATTTACGTTCCTTTGATTTTAATTGAAAAAGTATGTCTAGGCTAATCCTAATAAGTTTAGCTCTGAAATCAGATTTTAAACTGATAAACTCGCTCAAGGTTTATCCCTGAAAAGATTAAAATTCCCAAACAAAATCTCCTATAGGCGAAGGTGTACTGAAAATTGGAAGAAAGATAGTTTTAGAGTATTCTTAAAATTTTCGACAGACCTTCTTTTCATTTTAAAGATTTTAAACATATATCATCCCTTGTATGTTACATAAAAACTTATTTCCCCCACTTTAAAATGTTAAAATACAAGACAGATGGTGAAAAGAAATTCATAATTCGATTGCCCCCATCTTTTCCAAAAGAGATCATGAAAGGAAAATCATATATTTATTTCCCTCATCTCATCGAAATGAAAAATCGTTAATAGAAGTGGTAATGTAAATTCAATGGGAAAACTAGATAACTTCACGAGGGTACTAAAAATGCTCGTTGGAAGTGAATAAATATCTATGATATCTATAAGGCTGCCATACATATCTATTTATCATACTCTATTATCTGGTTCTCTTTCCAGTGATATTTACATCCTAAATCAATTGGGGATTCCCTAAATAAATACATTTCATCTACTTAACCTTGAAGCGAACAAAGTCAGTCGGAGCCTGATATTTTAGTTAAAATTATTTTGATTATCTCAAACAATTCCGAAATCAATTTTAAGAAAAGGAAATTTTAGTAGCCTAACTTGAGATCAATCATTAAGTATGTTTTAAAGATTTTGGATTTGGATGAATTCATTTTTCTATGTATGATTAATTCTTAAATAAAACTAGAAAATGTTTTTCAAAAAAGAAATAATGACTCCATTTACCCAATAAAGGAGCTTGGTCTACGTATCTTTTGTGCCTCACAGGGAGACACAATCCCCAGATGGATCCTATGTTAGAGAACTTATAATTTTCAACTTTTATTCTTTTGTTTTTACCTCTTAAAAATAAAATTTCACTAAAAAGAAAAAAACTTAGGAAATTACATTTTTTAAAATAAATTCATTGGTCGTTATATATTAATAAATATCTTACAATAAAATGCGTCGATGAGTCGCAATATTGATCAAATGGTTCTTGTGATTTCTGAAATATAAAAGTCGACTGAATTTTAAAACAAAATCTTTAACAGACACTTTGGAGCTTCGCGCTTCGGGAGTTTCAAGAAATCTAAAACAGAAAACCATGAATCTACAAAGTCCCGAAGATTTTTCCTAGTGAAAACTTATAAAAGGACTTATAGATGAGTCATAGGACACGTATCTTATAAAATTTTTGTGGCTGACACATGGAACTTATTTTTAACATTTGTGTCAGATTATTCGCTCGATTTTAAGTGACACGTGTCACTCCTCCTTTTTTGACACATCACCAATAATGACGTCATCTCTGCCATGTCACTCTAGGAGATTTCCCTTCGGGATTTAAAAAAAAACATTGAGTTCACAAATCGATGAAGTATCAAAGCACCAAAGTAATGAATATTACAAAAAATTAAAAGTGTTTTAAAGAGTTAATAAAATAGTTAATAACTTTAATTAATCATGATTAGGTATTAATTAATCACTCCGCAGTTTTTGGGCTTCGAGATATTTCTCTTGTGCTACATACGAAACTCCTGAATGTCGAACCGCCAAAGTACAAACCACACTTTTAAAACAAATGAAATCCCAGAGATTCAGAGTTCTGAAGCCCCGAAATACATATAATGGTTTGAATGAATACTCAGGGAATTCAGACTTTGGAGGATTTCTATCATACTTCATTCAAAATCCCATAGTACCAAACTTAAAAAATACTTAAGGATAATACAACGTTTTAAAACATGATTAATTTAAACATAAAAGCGATTAATTAGAGATTAACTTGTCTGGGAATTCAGCCTTAGGGAAATTTCTGCCCTGTCACATTCAAAACCTCTTAATGATGAACCACCGAAGTATTAATGTCATTTATGATTGGCTAAAGTTAACGATTTCAATAAATATTTTGAATCAGCAGGTAGTAAATTCCATTAGATGTTTAATAATTTCTTTGTCATTAAATTGACACAAAGATTGCTAGAGTTTATGAATAAAACATTTAGAATTTCAAGTCATTTTACCATTTTCAATTAGATGTTTTCTTGTAGTATAGAGATTACAGACTTCTCTTGTTACAGGAAGGATAATTTCATTTCCCAGAGGATTATGGTGCCACACAAAGCTGGGAAGAATCTAGATGCATCAACTAATGATTATAATCCAAACAAAGATGTTCTATCAGACACCACTTCGTGAATTACGGATACCATTAATTCATGGAAGTAGGTTTATGATATATTAGAGCATGAAATTATTAACTGTCCAGATGATTCTGCCGAGGAAGATGACAAGTCATCAGCCAAGATCATATTGGTAGCACAGTCAGAATTGCACAAGATTGTTGCATGACCCAAGATTTTACCTTACAATGATATGATAAGATGGGATCTAGAGCACGTCGACATTCAAACTAGAATCATTATCAACCATCAGAAGACCTTCGTCGACTCTTTTCGACCTGATAACCTACAAGTACTGTATAAAATTTCTTCTACACCCAAATATACTTACAATGCAACATTTCTCCTAGATTATGAGAGAAAATAATGCACTCAATACGGTAGAAATGGCCATGATATAATCAATTCATGGTGGGGACATCCAGATAAATTCAAAGCTAACACTCATGGTATGTATTCCACGACGTCCTTAAATGATCATATATTAAATATATCCATGATGCTCTTCTGTATATTTGGGAAAAACAACCCTACACATTTCTTAGTTGAGTGGGTAGCTATAATGAATGAAGTAGCCGAGGGTTATACCTTCAATTGGGATAAAATGTTGTCTGATAACCTAGCTAAGGAAATTGCTGAGTATCAATCATTGAAATCAAAAGGGTAATCTTCTCCTTTTTACATGTCAACATATATCATGGATGTCATTTGCTTCATGACCCCATTCCCCCTGATGAACTGGAGTTGGACCTTGGTTAGTTCTGAGCCAATACATTTCTACCACTCCAAACTATGGGAAGAAAATGTCAAATATTTCTTTCACGAAATATGTCACAATGTAGTGGTACCTATTCATATAGATATCTATGGCCACCCGTCGTCCAGGATTTCAGAGAAGATTATGGGAAAATTAGGCACATTTGCAGAACGGTATATTCATAATAACTTCTCCTACATTAGAGTGTTCGGTTGTTCCAAACAGTAGCAGGAGGTATCACAAAGGAATTGAAAGCAGCTCAGAAAAAGGTATGGCCAACTTTTCCCATTCATGTTGGTATGTTTACATTGTCAGATTTTGGTCATACCAAAGTCGAGGATGCATCCCTAGAAGATGTCAAATTATTTGACATCCAATTCAAGATACATGATCCACATAAAGTTGTAGAGAATCATTTGGCTCAATACAACATGAAAAGATACATCCATGAGGAGTCTCCTTATGATGATATTTTGAGGGGAGCTAGATCCTATGAAGAAATTCAAAGTAGATTCCAGACTCTGTCTCCTGACCAACAAGATGGTTTCCTCAGTTTCCAAAATCATAGATGAAATAGTTTTCCTAAGATCTTACAAGGAGAGTCAAGTCCCATGCCATCTTCACAGGAAGCTAAATCCACAGAATGTGACCCAATTTGCTCCGCTAAAAAAAAATCTGAAGAAGTTTTGAAGAGTTCAGATAGGTTGTTTAAAGAGATAAAAACATCATTTCTAGGCCTAAATGATCAACAAATATTATCCCATTTTGAATCTTTCATGAACTAGGGACATCTTTTTCCCCATTCAACACCAGTTTCTTCTGCTGGCACCCAAGCACAATAGGTCCAGAAATCTCCACAACAATTATCTCTCCTATTCCCTCATTAACCCCTTTAGTGACCAATTTCAGAACTCCTAGTCCAGATCTCGTTCATGTAAATGATTTTACTCTTATCTTTCCTAAAGAAATGCCTCCCTCAAGTTTATTTTTCAACAAGAAATAGAAAGCTATTGTAAATAGAGAATCTCAACAAAAAGATGGAGTAGTCACTAAAAGGAAAAACATAGTGTGTGATGGGAAAGACCAAGATGATCCTGAGTTTGCAAAGGAGGTTGCAGATTCACTAGGGGATTTTTCCACTGCCAACCAATGGTCAATGGAAAATCTGACCAAACAACTGCAACACAAATCTCTCTTGGTGGAACAATTGCAGAATGAAATACACAGTACATAACAGATTGGCAAAAGTATAATGAATCAATACATATAACAAATCAAGTTAAACTATCAGCATCAGATGAAGTAGTTACATGATAAAATCGAGTTGATTTACCAAAATTTGCAAACCAGTAAAGGCATGATCACTCAGCGGGAAAGTTTGATAGAATAGTTGCAGGCCAAATTGGCCCTAATATAGAACACAACAATAGACATCACTTCTTTCAAAGCACAAGCATATGAAATCAATAAGAAGCAAGAAGTTGTCCAACAAGATCTATATCAAAAGGTAGATACTATTCAGAAATACTATCAAGCAATAAATAACTCTCTGAAAATTATTTATGAGAAATAAAAAGATGCATGTGTGGATAGATCCAAGTTTCAGGATTTCATCATATGGAGGAAGAAATACAATATCCTTGGTCTTGCCCCTTTCTCACAATATGAACAAGTGAAGGGTGAAATGGCCTTGAAATTTTGGGAGATAAATCTATAGGAAAGCAATAAACTTGCCAAAGAGGCAAAGGAGGATTTTCTGGAAACAATGTCTTGTGTAGAATCAAATTTGGTATAATTTGAAGAAAAGAATATCTCAGAGGCACTGGGGCATATTGATGTAGAAATGAATAAGGAAAACTCCAGAAAAAATAAGGAAAATATTCAATATGACATTCAACAGATGAATCAAATTGATTTTCTCAAGATTAATGAGTTGTTAGTGAATCCAAATTTACAGTTTCAAATTACATCCCAGGAAGTAAAGAAGATCCAGAAAAATCTACCACTAGTACAAAAGAAGATGTTTGCCTTTGAATTGAACAAGAAAATTGAACCTTCAAGATTTTTGGTAGCCTTGATGGACATCTGTATCCAATTCAATGAATAGAGGAAAGCGAGTACATCTGGGAGCAAATGAAGGAACATGTGAAGCGCCATAATTTCAAACTATAACTCAACAATATCTGCATTTTGATTTTCCATTGGGTTTGTATTCTATATTTAGAGCAGATATTATGGAAAGTCCAACTACTTTTAGTTGAGATAATTTTGTATAAATAGATAGATTTTAGATCTATTCAAGGCTGCTTCTAGCCTAATGTAAAAGAGAGAACTTTTTTGAATATGAATACAAGTGCAGACAAAGATTCTAGGTTTCGTTCCATTTGAGTTATGTGATTCCTCTGTGTTTCCATATCTTATGAATTTCTTTCTGTAGTTATTGAATAGTGATTGATTACAATTTGGTAATACGTCTATTGTGATCATAATATATCGGAAGTCCATTTAGTTAAAAAATTTCCTCTGTTATTACTGTGAGTAAAAACAAGACCCGTGACCTGCGTGAATTGCTGCATTCTTAATCTCCTTTCAAGGGTACATCTTCTATTTTTATTCTACTACAAACAAGGTGAGACTTATCTGTAATTGATACCTGGATTTGTTTTAATAGTTTTTTAAATCATTTCTACATCATTCGAAATTAAAATTACGACTCAGATAATGAGATACAACCTCTGTATTGTCTTATCACAAATTTCATTTAAAGATTGTTTATCAGAAAAATGAAGGTAGAAGAAAGCACTTATAAAAAACATTTCATTTAAAATCTTTGATGCCTGACATTATTCTTTGAGCCTTAGAATCAATCTCAGGAACAACACTTCTTGTAGGGAATTGTATCCCATCTTTTTCCACTAATTTTGTGCATGCCCGAAAAAAAAAAAAAACATTGTTTTTCTTTTAAAATAACATTTTCAAAGTGGTATTTATTTAATTTATATATATTTTAATATTGTTAATCTATTTTTTTTTAAGTAAAATGCGAATTTCTATTTGTTTTCCTAGGGAAACCAAGCCAACTGATCAAACTATCAAAACTATCATTACTATGTTGTTTTATGTCAACATATATTTCTAACCACTCTGAACTGAGAATCTTAAAACTTGAAAACAAAAAAACTAGTAATTCTACACTATAAAAATCCTGACTTACGTAGATTGAATTATGCATCAAGCACTTGAACCTCAGGCGTAGCTGGTGGCTTTGACTAGGCCTTGGAGCTCGTAGGAACATCTTTTCCTTTAGCTATTTGAAAGACCCTTCCTTGTATTTTGACAAGACATGAAACCATTGTGATGAGAATTCCATACCATCTCTCCATTGCTTCCATATTTTGCTTCAAAATATGAATGTCCTATATTTCCTCTCCATTTCTTCCATCATATGCTTCAGATTATGACTGTCCTACTCAATAGGAGCCCTACTTTGAGCTACCATAGTTTTCACATGCCAATAAAACTCAATTGTTATGAAAATTTTGGTTTCCCTATGGTGCATCCCAAGTCAAGGACCAATTATACTACATGTGTTTCCACCTCCTCATTATCCATTCGATCCTTCCTATCTCTCACTTCATTCTCGAGAGCTTGCATTTCCTCTTTATCGATTGGATAAACTCCCTCCTCACAATTTCTTAGAACATATTCAACAGTCATGACCACCCCTGCCTTCTTCTCCACATTCTCCTCATTCCTGCATTTGTGTGCTGTCGTCCTTCCCCTGTTTGAGCTTCTCGACTCGATATAATGCATCCCACCCCATATTCATTATTATTTCTAAGATAAGAAGGAACTCTAAGCAACAAGGAGTCATTTCCTAAACCACCGGATAAATTCTCACGCCCATTGAACCCCAATCGCTAAATCCTTCCCATGTGTATCCATGATGACAATTAGATTCACCTGCATCCATTAAAATCTACATCATAATTTTAAGTCACATGAACCATCCTAATGTGTGCCTCCACAACTCACATTGATTGCTTGTCTTCATAACTTTCCATGTGATAATTTACATCCTCTATTACATGAGAGAAGTGAGTTGTGTGTCTTGTGGAGGTGGCAAGAGAGAGTGTCGTGGAAAAGAAAACCCACATATGGACATCTATACCCATCACCCTACCATATGGCATTTACCCTTGGCCTTTTGGGCTATGTAACAGGCATCAATTATCATCGCCTGTCTCCCTGCCATGTAGCATTTTTCTCCTTGGCCTTCTAGTCCATGTAACATTCGATCCAGGTGAATATTGTTTACTATTTGATTATAAATGCTCTCTAATTTGGAGGATGGTACCCATGGTAAATCATATAATATTCATGTGGATGTTCATTAACATTTCAACATATCACTTGGGGGAATTAAATCTTGGTAAGGAAGATAACACACATTCTTCCCAACCACCCAAGCTAGATTCAATTGACATATTATAAGCTATATACTAGTGAATTTCAACCATTTTAATGTGTATTAATTCACTTTATTATAAATTATTAACAAGTTTGGGGATCAATAAATACACTTAGTTTTTACTATGTTAATATACATGACCAATATTTATTAGTATTTAATTTAGTTTTATTGAAATATAGTTATTTTAGAGTACACTATCATGTTGACTAGGATAATTAATGTTGAATTAATATGGAGATGGACCTATTTCATGACACCAAAACTAATATATTTGACATTGATATTATGACATGTATTGCACATGTTTGTAGAATATAAGAAGATTTATGGATTCCAACTCCTATTTTACATAGCATTCTTACCAAAGCTTGTCAGTTATTTCAAGTGGCCAAGGCTTGTCAATTATCTCAACTGGTCAAGTGTATTTAGCTTCATGCAAGACATCTTACAGTCAATCACCTAGATGGTAAGTTAAGCACTGTAATGACTTACAAGAGACAACAAGTTTTTACTAGGTACATTTAAGGAAATATTGAAAATTTCCCGAGGATTTCACAACTGGGTTTTCCCTAGAAAAAAAATAACTCTTATTAGCAATGAATGGTTGAAACAATATTCAATCTAGATTCTAACACCCCCTCTAGGTTAATGTTGGATTACTGAGAGGAGGGGTGAATCAGTAATAGTGTAATTATAATCCTTTTTCTTCAAATGTTATATCAATGTAGAATTATTATCCAATAATAAGCAACAGAAATAAACAATTACACACATAAACAATACAACAGTGTTTTACGTCGAAACCCAAATCGAGAGAAAACAACGAAATGTTTTTTCTTATATGTCTTGAAGAATTACATTCATTGGAAGCACCAACTTCCTTTGTTTTCTAGCTGTAACTGGAAGGAGGCTCCAACCTGAGGGAAGCTCCAACTCCCTAATTCTCTGGCTACAACCAAAAGGAGGCTACAACCCCCAATGTTCTCTGGCTACAATCGAAAGGTGGCTACAACCACCTATCCTTGCCCCGTCCTGCCACCCTGAAGTAGAAGTAGAATGATGGAACCACTATCACACTATCACTGTGAGATATACCATTGTAAACCTGTACCAATAAATTTGAACCATGCATCAACCTGTACCTCAATGTGTAATCAACCTATACCATAAACAAGTGCATCAACCATACAACAACCTGTAATAAACTTGTACCATAAACAAGTGCATCAACCATGCACCAACCTTTAATCAACCTATACCATAAAAAAGTGCATCCAACCATGTACCAAGTATGTACCAATCATGTGTCAACTACTCATCAACTATGACTCATCAATATGTACCAACATCATCAACTATACACCTCATGTATGTGTGTCAACTCATCAACTTGTCTCAACCATGTACTCAACATGTACCACAACCAAAATCCCTCATCAATTTCATCATCCAAATCTGATTTGTGGCTCTATAATAGACCTGGTGTATATGATCACATTCCTGCAAACCTTCCTAAACTTTAAAAACAAGAGACTACCATTTTCATCAAACTTTTCTTTAGTCTCACATGCCTAGTTTTCGATTAGTCAACAACCCTAAATTGAAGTAATCATAGCTTTGAACCTGTAATGTATAAAGATATGAAACTAATACACAATGTTCTTCAGTGTGTTTTATGCAATTCCTCCAAGTTTCACTACTTGGAACCTCTCAGAAAAGGAGTTATAACAAAAATGGCATACCTTGCTGAATTTTGGCTTGTTCTAGAGAGCGACCTTGTAGAGCGTGCCCCACACAAAATATTTGATCAAGTGATCTGAAAATATTACATAGAATACTAAATACTATCCCCTAACCAACACATTTGGTCTCACTGAATTTGGATATGTTATGAAGAAGTTATGACGTTTTTACCCGAAACACCTGATTCTGACTAGTTTGAGGACTAGACACAAACCCTATTTTCCACGGAGTGTAACTCCAAAAATACAACGACCCACAAGATGAATTTTTTAACATAGATACTTGGATGTGTTTTCTCACTTTAATAGAAATTTATAGGTTTGAATCGTTATATAAAAACATTTATAGTGAAAATGGTGAGATGACATGTAAATAACATACCTTAGAAAGCATCATCAAAAGAATTTATCCTTCCTTGCATTTCAGTCTTCTTTTCTTCACCTTCACTCAGAATTACGGTTCAGATATCCTTGGTTACCTCAGACACATATAGATATTCAATATTCTCAAGTGTGATTCAAATGAGAGAGCCTTTCCTCTCATTTATACTCTCCAAGTAGCTTCCTTAAAAACATCTTCTAGGTCACTTGGCCCACTTTCCTTATTTTAGGGTTGGGTCCACTTCTAATTTCTCTATTAAATTTATTATTGAAATAATTTATTTTGTATTCAATTTGAATTATA
>ML787582.1:383273-424176 GCA_009831015.1 Picea engelmannii
CATAACATAAACCAAAAAATATAGTTTGATACCTGGTAGTTGAAGATCTTATGAAAGGAGGTTCTCTTATGAATCCTTCTTCTTCTTGAGGCTTGTCTATCTGTTGTTGATTCTGAAATCTGAATCTTCTCGGTGGAGGAGTGCCCCTGTAATCTTCCTTATATATCCTTTTATCCCCTTTGATTGTTTCTGCATAACTTTTTGGATTTGTTTCTTCCTCTGTTGTTTTGGAGCTTGATCCCTTTTCTGTCTGATTGTATCCAAGTTCGGACTTGTCAAGATAAGACTTTTGACTGCTGATAATGTCATCCAGAACTTTTGAGCTATTCTGCATATTTTTTGTTTGAATATCCTTTCTTAGTGTGACAATCTCTGCTTCCAGGTTTCCAATGATCCTGTCCTTTCCTTCTAGCTATTATTTGAGTGTTTCTTCAATTCTTTTATCTTGTTCTATTTGAACCTTCAATTTTGTGATCATTTATTCTAGTTCTCGAGTGTCTTTTTTTTTATCTAGTTTTGCTTGTAGTTTCTTGGTTTTCTTCTTTTCTCTTCTAATAACTTCTATGGAACTCATTAATTATTCTCGGAAGTCAACTTCTGCCTCTTCAATTTCTTCTTCATATGCTTCTTCATATTCTTCTTCGGAGTCTTCTTTAYCAGAGTCTTCTACTACCATGAATAGAACTCTTCCTATTTCACTGTCACTGACTTCATCTTCATCTGATGATGAGATGTCTTCTTTGGTGCAAAAGTTTTTCTTGAAAACTTTCTTTGTAGTTCTTTTACCTTTATATGTTTGTCTTCCTTTTGAGTAACCTTCATCATTTCTCTTTTTCTTATGAGGACATTTTTTAGCAAAATGACCAATACCATCACAATTAAAAGAAATTAAAGGAAGCTTACCTCTGTACCTACCGTTGGTTCCCTTGTTCAGTCTTTTGATGAAGTGGCCACTTCTTCATCATCTTCTGAGACGTCGTTGTTGCTGCTATATTATTCTTGTTCCTTTTTCTTTTGCTTTGATCTTTTGGATGCTTTGAAGGCTGCTTCTTTTACATCTGGATTTTCCTATTCAGTTCTCATCTCATATGTTGTGAATATTCCATGCAGTTCGTCCATGCTTATTGAGTATAGATATGATCTTTATTCTAGTGCTGATATCTTAGGGTTGAATCTCATGGGAAGAGATCTTAGTACCTTTTGAAAAATTACAGATTCTTCGATTTCTTCCCCCAATCCAATGATTGCATTCACTGTTTCATCAACTCATAAGAAGTAGGCTGCTATATCTTCATCTTCCTTCATTTTTAGTTGTTCGAACTGACCTCTGTAAGTTTGAAGCTTTGCTGCTTTGACTTGAATCTCCTTCATAAATATTTCAAAGCTTGTCCCAAATCTCTTTAGCAGATTTACAATGTGAAACTTTGGTGAATACCGTATCACTGAGACCATTCAAAAGTGCACTTATGTCTTTGGAATTATTCTCACCGAGTTTCACTTCTTTGTCATTTGTTGGTGGAACTGTTGGTGTTGTGTATCCATCTACAATTGATTGCCAAACTTGAAATTCCTGTGCCTGTATATATCTCTTCATCCTTATGCTCCAAAAAGAATACTTTTGTCCATCAAACTATGGTATTCCATTTTTATACGAGTTGGTACTCTCCATGATCTACCTTTCAGTGGTTAAACTAATTTCTGAAGGAACCTGCTTTGATACCAATTGTTGGATTACTGAGAGGGGGGGTGAATCAATAATAGCGTAATTATAATCATTTTTCTTCAAATTTTATATCAATGTAGAATTATTATCCAATAATGAACAGTAGAAATAAACAATCACACACATACACAGTACACCAGTGTTTTACATGGAAACCCAAATTGGGAGAAAACCATGGAATTATTTTTCTTATATGTCTTGAAGAATTACATTCATTGGAAGCGCCAACTTCCTTTGTTTTCCAGCTGCAACTGGAAGGATGCTCCAACACCCTAGTTTCTCAAGCTACAACCTGAGGGAATATTCAAATCCCCAATTCTCTAGCTACAACCAGAAGGAGGCTACAACCCCCAATGTTCTCTGGCTACAACCAGAAGGTGGCTACAACCACCTATCCTTGCCCCATCCTGCCACCATGAAGTAGAAGTAGAATGATGGAACCACTCTCACACTATCACTGTGACATATACTGTTGTAAACCTGTACCAATAAATCTAAACCATGCATCAACCATGCATCAACCTATACCTCAATCTATAATCAACTTGTACCATAAACAATTGCATCAACCATGCACCAACTTGTAATCAACTTGTACCATAAACAAGTACATCAACCATGCACCAATCTGTAATCAACTTGTACCATAAACAAGTGCATCCAACCATGTACCAAGTATTTACCAATCATGTTTCAACTACTCATCAACTATGACTCATCAATATGTACCAACATCATCAACTATACATCTCATGTATGTGTGCCAACTCATCAACTACTTGTCTCAACCATGTATTCAACATGTACCACAACCAAAATCCCTCATCAATTTCATCTTCCAAATCTGATTTGTAGTTGTATAATAGACCTGGTGTATATGATCACATTCCTACAAACCTTCCTAAACTTTAAAAACAAGAGACTATCATTTTCATCAAACTTTTCTTTAGTCTCACATCCGTACTTTTGGATTAGTCAACAACCCTAACTTGAAGTAATCATAACTTTGAAAATGTAATGTATAAAGATCTGAAACTGATATACAATGTTCTTCAGTGTGTTTTATGCAATTTCTCCAAGTGTCACTACTTGGAACCTCTCAGAAAAGGAGTTATAGAAAAAATGGTATACCTTGTTGAATTCTGGCTTATTCTAGAGAGAGACCTTGTAGAGCGTGCCCCGCACAAAGTAGTTGATGAATTGATATGAAACTATTACACAGCATACTAAATACTGTCCCTTAACCAACACATTTTCTATCACTGAATTTGGATCTATTATGAAGAATTTATGACATTTTTACCCGAAACACCTGATTCTAACTAGTTTGAGGACTGGCCACAAACCCTCTTTTCCACGGAGTGTAACTCCACAAATAAAATGAACCACAAGTTGAATTTTGTACCATAGATACTTGGATATGCTTTCCCACTTGAATAGAAATTGCATGGTCTGAATCATTATAGAAAAAAAGTTATAACGAAAATGGTGAGATGACCTGTAAATAACATACCTCAGAAAACACCATCAAAAGAATTTATCCTTCCTTGCATTTCGGCCTTCTTTTCTTCACCTTCACTTAGAATTCCAGTTTAGATATCCATGGTTACCTCAGACACATATAGATATTTAATATTCTCAAGTGTGATTCAAATGAGAGAGCCTTGCCTCTTATTTATTCTCTCCAAGTAGCTTCCTTAAAAATATCTTCTAGGTCACTTGGCCCACTTTCCTTATTTTGGGGTTGGGTCCACTTCTAATTTCTCCACTAAATTTATTATTGAAATAATTTTTTTTGTATTCACTTTGAATTATAATACACTCATCACTTCACTTTATTATTTACCTTTTAAAATCTCTTAAACCACTTTGATTACTTTGACCTTTTGGGGCTTCTAGATGACATATGAGGGTCCTCCAACTTCGTAAGGCCATAACTCTCAAACCGTGAGGAGTTATGTGAAGTTCTACATACCACCAGAAATGGCATGACATGTACTATCCGTACAGAATAGTATTATTGGAAAATATATCATAACTCATACCGTTACCCATAAAACAAACTTGGGTCCATTACCCAAACCTGGGGTCTCCAACTTCTCATGGCCATAACTCTCTAACCATGAGGAATTATGTGACATTCCACATACCACCGGAAATGACATGACCAACACTATCCATATAGGATATTTTCCCTGACAAATTCACTTTCCTTCATCTCATTATTCCACAATTAAGCATGGGTTCTCTTACTCCACAAAGCATCTTCCCGCGAGGGCTTTCACCATAAGGGGACCACTTTGGAGTTCATCCATATTTACTTCTTATCAACAATGACAAAACAATACTGAGTCATATTTACATCAAACAATATTGGGTCCATTACCCAAACCTTTGTGCTACGGGTCTTTCTTCAAGGGTTGGCATCAATGACAATCAACCTTAATCAATAGTTAATCTATGCAATTTGTCTTCAATATATAGATGCACCTACACATCTTTGAGGATATTTAATTTAAATATTTTCTGGCAAAGTTATAGGTACTGCCATATCTCAATCATGCCAATAAATAGTAGGTTTTAAATTTTTACAATAGAACAACGCGCACATCTATTTTTTATAAAATAAAAAGGAAAACAATATCATTCACTCACACTACTCAAAAATTTACTCTAGAAACCTTTAATATGGAAAACCAATAAATGTTTAGAGGGGCACCTCTCACATCTAAGTCTCATTTTTAAAAATTAATTTTACCATTTAAAATACAATATATATGATTTTGTGACATTCAAAACCCTAATCCATTTACTTGGATTAGATTCATGATCGTAATTACATTACTATGGTATGAAATATCATTGGCGGGAAAACATCAAAAATAGGCTAAAAATGGACCAAGAACAACTCCCATTTTTTTAGGAAGGATCAAGAACATCTCCAATTTTTTAGGAGATTCACCCCCTGTAACCACCCCTTTATCCAAGAACAATATATAGTGCATGGGGATAATCATGCAAAGAATATAACACATACCCAACATAAACAATATCACTTATTTAACTCCAATTGTGTATAGGTTCATAATATAATATATATGAAGGGTTATATATACCTAATTTTTTTGTAATATTTTCATATATATATATATATATACATATACATATATATATGGGAATTAAATAAAACCAAATAAACTACCAACCATTCAGTAGATAAATTAAATTGTATTGGGGCATTGTTGATGGGAAAGGGGTTTTTGCACTCGTATTCATGTTCTATTGAGAAAATATTCCAAATGGATGCTCTATGGGGGTGGGAGATGATTTTCATCTTTCCTTGTAAGGTATTACCAAGTTTATTTAAAAGGGACCTATAAATCAAACACCAAATACTTCTCTAAGGAGAAATAGGGGGAATTATGGTGAGAAAACTATATAAGAGAGAAAGAATAAGTCATTTTTGAAATTGTTCAAGAGAAAACTTGAAATTGCATGCAACATTGACAAATGATAAAATATACCTACCACATATGTTTAGATAAAGGTTTCAAGGCATGTGTTAGCATATAATAAATAGTGGTTTGTAGACTCATCCAATTTGAAGTTTTATAGAAGAAGGTTCCCCTTCAACTAAGCATCATCTATCTACAATAAACCCTAGTTTTCGAGCAAAGTTGAGAGCAAGACCTTGGAGACAATTTTGTGCATAGACCCAAATTTGAAGTCTAAAAATAATTAAAACTCGATGATAAGACATGGTTAAATCCTCTTTCAAATGCATCACAACATTGGATTTGATATTATATATCTTATGTATTTTTTAAAATTTCGCATGTTATAAAAATTATTGTTTTTTCAAAGTATATGTAAATTTCCTAGTTTAAAGTTTCAATGGAAATATTTATTTTAATGAAAGAAAATTAGGTTCCACGAGAAGTCCTTGATATTAAACACATATATGTTGAATCGTGATTACTCCCAAATGAAAGAGTATGCAGGGGATCTACATCTTATCCTTCCCCAAGTTGCCTTAATTATCCTAGCAACTTGCATTAATAATAAAAAAATCATTTTGAATTTTGACATAATAAATACTTTCCTACAGTCTCCCACATTGTATGTGTCATATCAGTCTAAATGTAGAATGATATGACATAAAAAAATTCTATCACACGAAGTCTAGAATAGTTTTACTACCTTTGTGTCCTATTGATCTAAATGTAGAATGATACTACATACAATTTTTCTATCACACCAAGTCTAGAAGAACTTTACTACCTTTCTTTAATACTTTAGCAATTTTGGTTCCAGTAATAAACACTAGGAAATTCACCACTTACAAATAAAACTATTGACCCCTTCTCCTCGCACCTCGACATACATCATAAAGGAAACAAATTCCTAGTAGTTGATGAGAGGGAAACATGTGAGGGGTGGTCCATGGGGCCAATGATTCTCCTCACACCTTGACATACATAATAAAGGAAACAAATTCCTAGTAGTTGATGATATGGAAACAAATGAGAGGTGGTCCATGGAGCCAATATTATGAATCACAAAGAGCATAACATGCTTTGACAATACTAGTTTGGTGCCTAACAAGCTCCCACTCAAATCAAGAATAAATAGTATCAATAGTGGTGCCAATATTATGAATCACAAATAACATAACATGCTTTGAAAATACTAGTTTAGTGCCTAACAAGCTTCCACTCACATCAAGAATAAATAGTATCAACATGGGATCAATATTTAGGTATATCAAGAGTTTGAGATGTGTTTCCAATATTCTATGTTATTTAGATTTGTTATTGTTTTAGGGGATCAATCTGTAGGTATATCAAGGGTTTGAGATTTGTTTCCAGTATTCTACACTATTTAGACTTGTTATTGTTTTGCACTAAAAAATATATTTTGAGTGTACTAGCATAGTGAAGTTCTCAAGAAAATCCAGAAAAATCCATGTAATGAATTGCAAAAAACTTAGAAAAAGTTTCTAATTTCACAAATGTATTATCAATGTCTCTACCTTATCAATGTATCTACCTTATGAAATTTAATCTATTGAATTTCTACCTTGTGAAATTTAATCTATTTTATTTCTTGCATGCGAACTTCTTGTTTCCATCTCAAGTTAAAATAAAGTAGTTTTTCTTTCCCTGACTTGTTTTTTCTACTTAATCATTGTTTTAAGGGATCATCATTGGAAAAATAAGTAAGATATGTGCCCAATCTTGAGAGTGGTTGAATTCATGGATTTGAGTTCAAATGTGGAAACACTTAGAGGGTAGGAACTTTCACAAATGGAAGCATACAAAACCTAGAGTTCTTTGGATTATAAAGATCTTAAATAGTCGAGGTTACACCATAAGAATGGATTATTTAATAATTGATGGTCCAATAAAATTTTATATTTATGATACATTACTAAAATTATCTTATCTTAATTATATTACCTTACACAATTTCCTTTTCCTGGGCGTGAATATGATTTTTGTGCACTCTCAAGTAAAAAGCGTATGCATGCATCTGCTATGGTTGTAGAATGCTTATGAAAATAGTTCATTACTAGCATGATAAATTTGTCCATTTTACTTGTATCTATATACCTTGACGGAATGTGTCCTTTTTCCAATAAAAAAGTAGGATAATATCCATTTGAAATAGAAATCGTAACATTTGAGTGGAGAAAGAGGGTGGATTTTCAGAATTGTGTTTTAAGAGACATTGGGGTATTCGATATGGCTAGTATTGGGAATTGGTGGTAACAAACTTGGAAACTTAAGTTTTATTTAAACAAAAATTACATGTAATGATCGGAAGTTCCATAAGCTAGTTGATTGATTTGTTAATATAAATGTTAGTCCTTGGACAAACTATAACCTCTTACCCTTGTTTTTTAAGCCTAGGACCATTTATAAATTCATTCTTATCTTCTCAATACCAAAAAACCGTGCCTTACTATGCACTTGTCTCTATTAAAGTTTATTGTCTACTTCTCCTTTTATGATTTTGGGTGTTTTTTTGCTTTGCTTGAGTTTATTTTCATATGCTTTAGTGAGATAGATTTGAATATTTACATGGTGTGAGTATGTCCCAACAGAAATTTTCGTCAAATTTTAAATTTTTCCTAAGCTTAAAGAGAGACAAAGTCACTACAAGAATGTTTCCATTCTTGTAGTGCCCAAACCCATCATTTTTTTAACCACATTTTTATCCCAAAATCCATGTTAACTGTCACAAGAGAATCCAGAAGATCATGCAGACAATCATGCAGGATGGTGACTATCGTCAAATGATGATTCAATATAGGGCTATCATTTAAAGAACAGAAGTATGTACCTATTATGCATACACTAAAGCTGGGTTTCGGGTTATGATATGAAGCATTTAAAGTGATAATTTAATTTTGAAAAGGACTTTGTATAAATAGATTGGGAGCCTAACAAGTATTTTGAAACCAAAGGAACATTTCCATATTAGTGGTCTGTGTAGGAATTCTTAAGCCCAACTTTTGAAACCCTATCATTTTGACATAAATCACAGGCAGTGTTATGGCTCCAAATAAAAGTTGTCAAGTTAGCCGTTTGGAACCGATAGGAGGCTAATTCCTGGAAACATATCCTGAGATCATGAAAAATTCATCAATGCAGGCTAGTATGACTTCTGCTATAATTTCCATGGTTACCATGAGGAGGTTTCGATGTTGTTCTCCCAAACATTCGATGGCTTTAAAACTCATGTGGGAAGAGTATTAATCTATGTTACAAAACACTCGATTGAGGTAACATGTCTCTTACCTATGCACGGTGAGAGATGGTGGAAGAGAGGTGAGTTTTCTGTAGACCTGTATAAGCAATTCTTTCTACCAGAACACCATGATCCTGATTGGAGTTAAGGGATCCCTAGTAAATGGTTAAAGGAAGAATGGCATCATGTTTTGACAATAGTCAAGAGGTATATAACATGTGAGGGAAGATTTTCTTATGCTTATCATTATCATGTGAAAATTTGTATGCATCTAAGTGGAGACACATAGATGAGTCTGCCTTTTTACATGTTGAAAAGTTTGACCAGAATTCCTAAGAGAGTGCAAAATCATCCTCAAACTTCCCATAATAGTTTATTTCATCAAGGTTTGATCAAAATTCTAGTTCTATATGCATTAAGGGAGGTACAAATGACTTGTAGGAAGTTTTTGATCTCTTTAGGGATGGATGACCAAGATGCAAAACAAGAGAAACCTAAAGCTTCAAAAGAGAAAGGAAGTACTTCAAAAATATCTACAAAACTGAAGGAATTATCCTGTGTGGCTAAACGAACTAGATCAAGTAAAAGGAAATTTGAATTTCACCAGGAAGAATAAATCAAGTTGGAGCCTGAATCCTCTTCCTCTAAACTAGAATTTACATGTTTTGACAAGGTATGTACATGTAGGATGACTAAGCAGAAGATCGAGTTGTTTCCATAAGTCAAATCTGATCCTGATGCAGAAACCGATGATACACCTGTTGAAAAAACCCCACAACTAAAACATAGTAAAAGAGGTAAATGCAAGTAGCCTGTAACTTATCCCAATAGGCCGAAGTCCAGGCCAACAAACAAGTTAAGGATGAATTCTAAAGTTATTTTGAAACCCTCACTTAAGAAATATAATGTAATTATCTTAGATGAGGAGGTAACAGATGAGGTTCGAAAGAATACTGGAAAGGGGAAGAAAAAACTGTGACAACCTAACCTAACATATTCTCATTCAGAGGATAAAATGGAGCCAGACCCTACTTATGTTCCAGAAATGTATGAGATTCCAGAGATAGATACATAGGAAATACAATTTTTTTCTAAATCTGTAGAGAAGGAGATCATTAAAGAGTCACCCTCAAATGAACCTAGATACAGAATGATGTCGAGGAAGCCCAAAATTTCCATTGATCTTAACATACCTTCACCTGAGGAAGACTATGGTAGATGCAGAGAAGAAACAAGGGATTCAACTGAAAAGAAAAGGGTTAAAATGTTACATGCAATAATCAAGGAATTGAAGCATGAAAAACATGCACTTGATTTATGGAAAGACAAATTGCAAGACAAGATTGAAAAGATGAAAGAAAAGAACAAAGAGTAACGTGAACTCTCCAAAAAGTTCAAGAAGATGAATATCGAGGTTTATTGGAGCAATGTAGTACTCAATACCAAGATGAAGAAAGAAAATTCCAAAGCCATGTGTAGATTCAAAGATTAGGTTCTCTCCACGCCTACTTGAAGTAGTTGCAACAAGCCTCTATTTTGCAAGATCAAGATCTTTTTGAGATCATGATTTAGTCTTATAAATCGAGACATTTTTCCTAAAGTGTAATGAAATCATGTAATGGAATATTATTCTTATATGTTAGAAAAAAATAAGGACTAAATTAGAACTAGATCTAGAATTCAGGATCTTTTGAAACCAACTCTAGGCATAAATAGGAAATATGTTGATAGAGTATGGGGGTTGATTTTAGTGGTGCTAAAGACATACTATCTCTGATTATAAATTTTGGAACCTAATTCATAATACACTTAATGGAAAAGGCTATATGATGGTTAAAATACTTGTCTTGTCTTATATTCTTTCTTTTCTTACTTGAATGCATATGTGTCTTTGTGAAGCATTCGATGTACCCTGTTAGTGTTTGAAATCCAATAAATATTTTTCTGATTTATTATTTTTCTACAGGAATTGTATTCATGTACTTTATTCTTGTTTCTGGATGATATTTAAGATCATGAATTTTCTGTGTGAGTAAACAAATTGTGAACTTACAATTTCTTTCTTTTATTTCTATATTTATTTATCTAGCTCATCAGATTGAAAACCATTGACAAAGTATGTGTGGTGGAAACTTGAGTTTGTAACTAGAAACTCTTACTATCATTTTCATTCCCTACTTGACCTATAAACCAATCCAAAACATAGAAAGACCTACAAACCTAAAACCATTGCAATAACTGAGGTTCCCTATCTTACCCTTAGCAATCAAGGAAAAATTTAGGAACTAACATATTTTGGCTTCGTTGCCGAGGATGAAGGAACAAAGATAAATATCCTTGGAAAGAAAAGAATTCAGAAAGACTACCGCTTGATGGTGAACAAGAGTTGGATACAGAAGTAGACTGCATATGTTTCACCTGCCGACTCCATTGCAGAAGATTTGGCTCCTAAAAGAGAAGAGAAGGGTTCAAAATTTTAGCCTACCAAAGCCTTTGTATCAGCTTCATATTCAAAAAACAAAGTGACCAGAGCCAACCCAGATCCTATTCCAACTCCAGCAGTATCAAATCCTTAAAAATTATTAAGAAAATGCAGAGATACTCCAGGCCAATCTTCATCTTCTAAAGGTAAATATCCTTCTTTTTAAGAAACAATTTATGTTTCCCAAATACCCATCGTTTTTCCTAAATAAGAGTTAGTACCTCTGATTGAAGAAAAACCTTTTATCCAACCTTCAAAAGTAGTTCTACCTGCAACCATTTCCTTTAATTATTTTACAGTGGAACAATCGAGAGTATTTTATGAATTGATCAAATAAGAAGAGGAATATACACTCTTCACATATGAATCCCTAAGAAATTTTCCTACTTATACCAAAGAAGAGATTGATCATATATTATCTTCATCCTCATCTCATATTTATACTTCTTAAAGAGTTAAACCGAAGATTCAAGTTTTCAATAATATTTCAACCATTGAAGGATTCCTAGAGTTCCCAAAGACACATTCTCAACCTTCATCACCTTCTAAGGTTCATACTCAACCTTGACCTCATACTTCATAGCCATCCTCTCCTCTGAAATCTCCTACTCTAGTTTTTCACAACAATGTTTTCAATATAATGGATGTTATCATAACTGCTAGGTATTCACCCTTGGTGTTTCCCCAAGTTTTATATGCTTTCCCAAATAGAGACTATATGAAATATCTTCCTAGTTTTAATGGAGAAGGAGAGGTCACAACTGAAGAACCTTTGACATATTTTTATAGATTTGCAGAAAATTTCAATGTTGAACGAACAAATGTTTGGATGAGATTGTTTGTACAGAGTTTGGATGGGGAGGTAAGGAACTGGTTTAGAGGTCTCCCTACCAATTCTATTAGTAATGTTTATGCAATAGATGACACCTTTATGAAATAGTGAGGAGACAAAAAGGACTAATTCTACTATATTACTGAATTTGAGGCTTTGAAAAGAAAGAATGGTGAGTCATTTTCATATTTTACCAAACGATTTAACAAAATGTACAATAAAATCCACGATGAAATCAAACCTACAAAAAATTATGCAAAAAACTACCTTTCATAATGCCTTTGATGCAAAATTTTCTCTTTTGTTAAGAGAAAGAAGATCTGATACATTTAGTTTGATGCAGGATGCAACCATTAAAGTGGAATCAAATATTTTGGTAGCATAAAGGTTAAAAAAAATATCTGACATAGATAAAAAGAAGAACAAAGAAGATGTTCCATCTTCCTCTCATGCCACAACATCTGACCCAAAGATTGATGAGATGGCTAAGATGTTAAAAACTATGAAATGAGAGCTTTCCAGACTGAAACTAGAGACTAAGCATCCACACAAGCCTATTCAAGAAGTGGGGAATAGAAACCCAAATCAGTTTAGAATACCACAAAATGTTCCTCAGGTTATATAGGGGGAGAGGAGGAATCAAGACGATCAAAGGATTTTACCACCTTTTCAGAATAATGCAGTTGAAGAGACATAAGAAAGTGATGAGATTGCAGAAAATTCAATAGGCCTTTTAACTGATGTTGAACTTCCTTATACTAATTTAACTCAACAATATAATCAAGATTCTCCTATATCAAGTCAGTTTGACAATGAATAAATATTTCAGAATGAGCCTCAAAAGAAATATGATCTAAGGCCTAGATCAGATGGACCAAAGGAAAATCCACCAGTCTAGAATAAAAAGGCTAAGGTCTCAACCAAGATAAGTCCAACTAAATATACAAGGAACAAATCAGATCAACCTTAACAACCCATCAAGGCTACTTCCCTAGAGGTAAAGGAAAAAAAAAAACTCGCTCCTTTTAATTTGGAACATGAAATTAATAAGATAAAAATTCACATACCTTTGGTGGAATTGATGAAAAATGAGTATTTTAAAAAATAAATCTTGAAATTATTGTAGCCTCCCGCTTCTATCATGTTTTCATATCCAATAAAATTGGAAGATGAAAATCATGTCATCATTGTAGGATCTCATATTGAATATAGATTTGATGCCTCACTTCCACTTTACATATCCCTGAACATTCATGAGAAGATTTATGGATTCTGGAGCCTCACACAATGTTAGGCCTAAGGTAGTCATGGACGAATTAGGTCTTGACATTACAAAACCCTACCAAGACCTCTATTCTTTTGATTCCAAAAAAGTTAAATGTCTAGGGGTTATCAAAGATCTGGTTTTTACCTTATCCCAACTACCTATGAATAACGTTGTTATGGATGTGGTAGTGGCTGATATACGACCTAAATTTGGCATGTTTCTATCCATATATTTGGCTAAGAAGGTAGGAGGATCCTTACAAATGTACCTAACATATGATACTATACCTATATTTGGAGGAGAACACCGAAGGTTTTACAAAGAATTTAGACTAGCCTATCTTGTAAGTGATCATGAAAATCTAGGAAACCACCACATCTATGCAGTTGAATATGAAATTGGATCATCCATATTTCATATCAACGATGATTGTCTTGAGCCATTAGCAGTTAGATCTGTGGATAACCAAGTAAAGGATGTGGAACATGTAGTGTGGAAGATGTTCTTTGATGGTTCTTGTTCATAAGAACGATATGGTGCTAGGGTTGTATTCATTTCCCCTACCAAGGAAGTTACACCTTTGTCATATAAATTAGAATTTGACACCACCAACAATATTGCAGAATATGAGGCCTTACTATTGGGATTAAGAGCTGCAAAGGATATGGAAATTGATAAAATTGTTGTTTTTAGAGATTCATAATTGACCATTCATCAAATCAAAAATATGTATCAGACAAAGCACCAAAGGTTTAAGTAGTACAGAAATGAAGTACGGGAACTTATTGAAAACTTATTTTTATCTTTTGATATAACTTTTGTCCAGAGAAATCTGAACCAACAAGCATATTCTTTAGCCTTGGCAACTAGTAATTTCAAGGCTCCTATATTTTTTGAATCTAAGATATGAAATTGAAGTTAGGCACAAGCATTCCATCGCATATAACATAAAATATTGGTAGGTTTTCAATTATGACCAAAAATTGAAATGATTTTTAGAAATTGTTGGTGAATTTTTTGCAATCTCTATTGATCAAGAAAATGAGAATGATGATGTGATGTCCCTCTTCAAGATAAAATTGTAGGACATAAGATTGTAGAATTTAAGACAAATCACATTCCCAAGGGTCTAGTACCACTTGAAATGCTCTTTAACAATAATAATTCCTTAAATATAAATAAAAATGAAAAACCAATTTTATATATAATTGTTTTACTTTTGAAAAATAATTAAAAAAATTTAAATGAAAACTTGTTAAATATTTTATATTTTGTTTTTTAGCTTGTCATTATTAAAATTTGGTGAAACAATTTTTATTTGAATAGTATAAAATAATTTTACTGAATTTATATTAAATATATCAATTTCCCTCTCCATTATTTTTAATAAATAATAAAAAATAATTTGTAATAAATTATCACTTTTATTAAAAATAAAAAATAATTTATAATAAATTACCATTTTTTTTAAAACAATATTATCATATAAAATCCTACTAAAACTCCACATCCAAATTTAATACTACATACATTTAAGAAAAAAAAAACAAGAATGTGGTATACCAATTAAATATACATACATAATTTAACAACAAACTAAATGAATTTGAGATATTTTATGCAATGACATTGGCCTCCAAGTCTCGACTATGTTGTGCTTGTTGTGTACGATATATACAATTTTGTTTTCACTAATAAAAACACACAATTATGTATATCAAGAATCATATTAATTTATTAATTTGATTGATGTTTGATTATTGATATTGAATATAGGGAATTGCGAGAACAAAATCTTCTTGGAACCCTAACAAATTCCTCACGGCGAGGGTTTTCTGAAGCCACTATAATAGCGACTCCGTGCTACTGCAATATTGTGGCTAGCACAAAGCGCGATTCACATCTAGGTATACCTTAATGTGTCAAAACCCCTATCTAGCTCCATCTATCTTGGCTTCCAAGACTTTGATTGGATCCAGATGATTGACTATGAGCACAACCATTTCACTTTTAGAAAATGCCATTCCCACGGTTTGAAAAAGTCACCAACAAAAGGAAAATCCTACGGGAGATCTTCCTCCCCCTAATTCAAAAGGACTTAAGATAAGCAACAATTTTGACACTTTATCCTCCATGCATGAGTACAATCACGAATCACGACATAGGGAAGTCTTATAAAGAAAATAAAAAACATAGATCCTCAAAAGCCCAATATCAACCACTAAAAGGAAAACACTTTACAACGGAGTTTTTTACGGAGGTTTTTAGTGTTATAAAATTAGGTAAAATTTAAAAAAGAACTCTGCTACAACCTCCTCTATTGGATGGGAAGGTTTTAACAGTTGTTCCATATAACTAAAAATCATTTGGTGGGTGGGTTGTAGCGAAGTTTTTTTTTTCAATTCTTTTATTGTCAAAACATAATGGTGTGCACTTACATAAAACACCTTGGTGTGTACCTAAAAATAAAACACACCAATGCACCATTACATAAATTTCCTCGACACGTATATAAAACTTAAAAATGCATTGGTTCGCCATTACATAAAATGCCCTAGTGCATACATAAAATGAAAAGGCATCATTACGCCATTACATAAAATTTCTTGGTGCATACATAAAACAAAAAGGAACCAATGTGCCATTACATAAAATGCCCCAATGCATACATAAAATGAAAAGGCATCGGTGCGCCATTACATAAAATGCCCCAATGCATATCGAAAATGAAAAGGCATGGCGTGTTTATCGTTATTATGTCTTAGATTCTCGTTTTGTTGTGTGCAACACTAATGCTCTTATAATTTTTATGCATCGGTTCTACATTGTTTGTGTATGCAACACCATTCCTTTCTAAATTTATTAATGCACTGATGTGTTTTATTTTATGTCCGTCCTAGTGATTGTATAATTCGTATGTGTCGATTCTTGTATTACCTTGTGCACCAAAAAGGTAATGAAATTCGCCATTCTTTGTGCCAAAGAACTAGAGTTTTTATTACATTCAAAGTGTTGTTGTGTTTCTGTTATTTAAAGAACTAGTGCTATTATTATATTTAGAGAACCGATGCATATTTATTACATGTCCACCATAAAATTCTTAAACAATATATATTATCGCACATTATATGCATTGATGCTTGAGTATATTTAATATGCATTGGTGTTTTAGTATGCTTAATATGCACCGGTGCATATAACCCCTTCAAAAGCATTGATTTATATATTATTTCACACACAATTTTGTGAGTTCATAAGAATGTACCGATATGTCTATATTTTAATTTTTTTTGTATAATTTTTTGGTTAATCATCTCAAAATCAAGTATTTTTAATACAATATTATTTTTTATATTTATATTATTGCATTTTGATATAATGATTGCATTAATGTGTTATCTAAATGATTGCAACAATTTAAATAATTCACATATTAATTAATCATCAATGCAACATTTTACAACATTTAACAATGCAATAAAATAAGAAACTCATTTTATTATATATGAATAAGAGACCCATGGTCATACAAAATGAGACAATGTAAAGGTCCACAATAATCAAGTTAAGATATTATTTTTTCCCTATGTTTTCATTTACACTAATGCATCATTAGCATGGGGTATTCACTCAGTGAACCTATGGCATAGTGCCTTCTTTCATGGGGTATTAAAGAATAGTGCTACTTTCACTAGATACCAATAAATATATCCCAAAATCATTTTGTTGAACCCCACTCCCAATACATCTTTCCAATAAAAGAAACCCATGTTTTTACTAGATATCATTTTTTTATACCCTCCAATACCTATAAACTCATTGATAACCCACATCCCCTCTAATACCTACAATATATTGAATTTATTTTTCACAATTTAAAAACCCCATTTATGAATGAATGTCATAAGATTGATCAAAAAAGTAAATCCCTCGTCATCATAAGATACCATCATTAGTTTGCACCCACCCTTAATTTCAAATCATACAAAATAAAATAAAATATTATAAGGGCTTCTATGTAATTGGTTTCTAAGTCAATGCAACTATGATTTCTGAATCAAACATATTTATTGTCGAGAAATGAAGGAGGTGACTCCTTGGTTCAAAAGAAACTTTACACAATATTCACGTATCCTTTCAGCCTTCACCCCACAATGATCGCATAACACATAGAGAATGGTCGCATAACTAATAGAGATGAGCCTATTTTATATTATCTTTTAATATAACATCATGTACTTGACAACATCTCTTGAGCCCATACTAATAGAGATGAGCCCAATAATGTTGTTATGCTAAATTTTAAGGAATAGATGATTATAAGAACACTACATAAATTAATAAACTCTTTCTTGATATCAATATAAATTAAAGTTTAAACAACTAAAATAATGCACTACAAACAGATACATAGTGAGCAATATTAACTACTAGAACAACGCAACATGCTCTTGCGTAGTTGTCCAGTTTGGAAGGCTACGATTCTAAATTAGTGGTTATGATATCATCTTCCACAAAAAAAAATATATCTAGATTCCATTATTATATAGTTAATGTAGTTTCTTGTCCAATTCTATCCCAACAAATGTTATTTTTCCATTTGTGAATGGCTAGATACAACAAGATAATTAAAAAACGTTACTCTTGTTGTGTTTTGTCAATGCATTGCTCGTTTTCCTTGGTTGTCATAGATCCCCCTCCTCGATTCTAATTGTCATCATTGCTTTATTCTAAAACCCATATTGATTTGACAAGTGTTTCCAAACATTTTTCTATCTCGCTCATTTTTTTTGGGGGGAATATCTATTGCTGCATTCCCTTTTCCTCTACAATCTGAACAATAATAGATTTGTTAATTTAGTATAGCTATATTATATTCTTATATTTTAAATAGATTTGTTAATTTAGTATAGCTATATTATATTCTTATATTTTCTCTCTCTGCCTCTTGATATCCTCATTCCTAGTATCCATCTCATAATATGAAGTTCCATCTCCTCAATTGTTCATCGTGGCTTTTTCTTTATGATCCTGATTTCAAATCTTTCAACTTTTTATTTCATTATGCTTGAAAAACATTAGTTTTATCTAGTTTTAGCCTATGCTTTCCTTCATTCTTCCTCCTTAGCTAAAGCTCCAAGAGATGTTATAATTTTGATTAAATATTCTTTGAGAAATAATGTTTTTGTTGATTGTTGGTTATAGTTATATTTATTTTCCAAGGAAAACCTCAAGGTGAAATCTTTAAGAACTTTTCAACATTTCTTGAATGGTATCTAGTGTAAACTTGTTGTCTTTCATTATGGTGCCTATCTTGGTAGGGAAATCTAATGAAGCATGAAATACAAGCAATTATTTTGGGGGTTGACCCTAAGTTGTCCTACATGAAGCTTAAAGAACCTGATCACTTTAATTAACCAACCAGATATGGTAAGAATGATATGTGCGATAGAAGATGGAGTCCATAAATTGTCTTATATTGTACAAAAATGTGCAATACATGTCACAACATCGATGGAAGTGCTTGCAAGGGACCATCAATATCATCAGAACAATTAGAGGAGGAAGTTTTGTTCCTTTACATTGAATTATAGCCTAGCAATAGGGAAACAAAATCAAAACACCATGGAACCTAGTTTTGTATACCCGTAGGGTTATAGAAGAGGAGGTGGAGCTCGAATAGAGACATCAAAATGCCAGGTGGAAGGAGACTCACCCACAAATCAGGTGTAAAGGGATGCGTACAAGGTTGCATCTAGCTTCCGAGTTGCCACCCCACCAAAATTTCGGTCTCATCATGGAGAGGTTGAAGACAAAATTTAGTTGGAGTGCACTCTTTCCATTGACCAAGAGGTGATCGAGGCCACCACTAGTTGGATGACAGACATGGGAAACACAAGAGAGAGGGAGGAAAAATATTGGAAGACAATCGAGTTATATTGGCATATGAAGACTCTATTGGGGCACATGCTACAGAAAAGGTAAGATTCCCAGAATGCTATTCAATTGTAACTCGATGACCTACACCTACTTCTCAAGGAAGCTCTATCTCGCTTTCCATCCTCTAGCATTGTCATGACAACTTCTTTCCCAAAGAGAACATTGTTGTCAGCTCCCGAGCTACCTCAAAACTCGACTGCCAATCCACCTTCTTCGTAATTTAGAGGTACCAGCTTTTTAACTTTTGAATGATAATCCCAAGTAGATATTGAAACGAAGTTACCTCCAAGATATTTTTCCTCTCTACGATATTTTTCAAGCTAGACAGATTTTACTTAAGAATATACTGCAAACTATATGGATAAAATAACTATTTCTCTGTTGTTGTTTGGTTTCCCGAGTGGAAAGCCAGTAGCAAATATTTTTGTATATATTTTATTTTGATATAATAAAATAATTTGACGAGTGTTCTTACAAAAAAAATGTTGCATTTTTCAAAAAGTTAAACAATATTAAAATATATAAAAAATAAATAAATGTCGTATTGAACATATATAAAAATTAAACAAATGTCATATTTGAAAATTATTTCTTAAATAAAACCAATAAATTCTTATGGTATGGACAAAATTCATGGAAAAAAATGGCAATGATCTTTACTAGAATTTCCCTATAATAGGGACCACTCAAAACACTGATAACACTGTTAGAAACATTTAAACCATATTATTTGACTTCTATCAGGTTGTTGTTGTTTAGATGCTTGAGTATTTCATATATTTGTTCACACATCATATATTTCACATAAATGGATCTCATTGTAACAACATTACATTAAATTACATGCTTTTCTTATAGTCTTCAATTAACTATTCAAGTTGTTAGATCAATCTGATCCGATTAGTTGTGAAGTTGTAACAAAGGATTGATTATGTGAATGTAAATAGGTGTGTAGACGAAGGGGACTATCTAGCCATAGATGATTAATGTCTCACCATCCAAGCCATGTAAACATTATAAAGTGAAGCTTCCTCTTGACACTCTAGTGATCCATCATACAACTATCTGTTATTTATAGTATCTTTAAGATCTTTGAATAGATAGGCGTGGATACCTTCACACAAGTCTTGAAGGAGGAAAATTTTTGGGTTTCTCCAGAACCCAAGTTGGGAAAGTGGGTGCCTTAAGCATGTGAACGCACCAAGGGGCTTGCTCAAGTATGAAGTGACCAAGATATTAGGGCACCACAACATGAGGGGTGCGTCAAGGTTTGTTGTGTCGGTCCCAAGGAGCACGATGGTTGATGAGAACAAGGGTTCGTTTGGACAACTGGGTTCATGAATGGGTGTGATGATTCCTTTGGACACATGGGTCCACAAAGGGGAGTGACACCCCCAAAGGATGTGATAGCTCACGATGGTGACCTTTGGAGTCCTTATAAAAGAAAAAGGGCACACAACCAAGGAAGGTATATTTTGAAGACAAGGAAAAAAAGAAGAGCTTTATGGTTCTGAGGAAGGATTAGACAAAGAGGGGTGAGATCCCTCAATGAGTCAAGTCACTCCACATGGGAGGACTAGTGCTACCTTGAGGTTGATTCAGTGGACAAATTTATGCAAGATTCTTTTGTGTTGATTTTGGGGAAGTCTAGAAACACAAGTCTGTTGGAGGCATGTGTGAGGAATAACCAATATATTTGAAGTCTACAAAAAGGAAGAGACAACAAGTATGTGATTGAGGGCATGTCTGAGGTGCACTGCAGGAGTTTGCAAAGATAGTTGTGATAGATATTCTTGGTGACAAATTTTTTTATAAGAGCCTTGGTGACGGGAGGTGAGTCGTTTGACTCTTTTGAAGTTATAAACTGAGATGGAAGTGCTCATATTGTAATTGTTTCACAATAACAAATACTTATCTTGGTGTTAGGAATGTTCATGTCATCCGTACTATTTCTATGTTTTCTTTAATTAGTTCCATTGTTGCTCTCTTTCATTCTTGTGTGCATGGATGTATGCTTATATACAAATAAGAGTTAATATGTTAATAATTGTCTATGTATGCAAGAGTTGCAAGAGTTTCTAGGAGTGTGACTTTCCGATAGCCTAGAACGAAGTATGGGTATGATCTTGGTGAAGAGGCGTAGTCAGTACGAAGAATCCTTGATGTTTCCAAGAAACCAAGTGAGAAATGTAGTTGTGTCCCATGCCCTCAAGAGGTGCACGATCACAATATTCTTAAGCTACACTGTGTAGAAATGATATATTGTAACAGAGATTGATCATTGTAGATTTTGGAGAATGGTTCGAGAACTCTTCACCACTATCTTAATGATAGATGGTATCAGAGAAAACTTTGAAGTAAATTCAATTAAAAATTTAGTTTGGTGGGAACATTCGCAAACTTAGTGAACCATTCAGTGGATTGAACTGGTTCATCATGAAATTTGTATAAAAATTACAATAGAGGTTCAATGGATGGTGCGATGGAGAGGATGGTTTGGGCGTACACCTTGTATAGACCAAGAGAAGAGTTTGTAGTGAGATGAAGCACTTGGACAAGGTGGTTGATCATATAACTCATCAAAAAACTTGTTTCATACTTGATCTTAGAGAAAATTTGGATAAAGACATAGTTGGCTTGATGTATGATAGAATTCAGTGTTGGACCTGTTGTGCAAACCTTGAGAGAACATGTTGGATATATTACACACACCTAGTATTTTCCTTTCATTTTTTTTGCTTAATTTCATTTGGCTATGTTGAGGATCCCTTAGTCTAAAAAATTATCCCCTCATTGAGGATATTCTCCCCTAGACAAAGGTGCCACATACCCTCCAGTCAACTCTCAGTTACCATTCAGTTACACTAGTTGAATGAAGTGTTACATGTCAACCTTGGCTTTATCACCAATTGTTTCATGATAACCTCAGGATCATAAACAGTAATGCACACTTGCATTGGTATCATCATCAATAAGTATCATTCCATATGTGTGGGTGATATCGTCCTCATTTAACTTTGGTTTGGCTAGTTAACTGACAACCGCATGGCCATTTAACTAGGCTTAGGTGGAAGTTGAATCTAGTGACTCAAAATGTGTGTCACATATCTCTAGAATGCTCGTAATGCACATTATATTGGATACTATGGAGAGTTATTTGTGTCATGCATAGTATATCACTTGTATTGTAACATTCTTGTAATGTACCCATTACCAAAAACTCAACAAAATTTCTCTGATACCACTTTATAATGTACCCAACCACCCAAGATGGATGACGCCATGCAAAAATCTCTCTTTTACTGCTCTGATACCATTAAATATATTGATATGTTCTGCATATGAACAGAGTTAAGTAGAATAATAACAACATCGAACAATAACAATTTATACATATAGACAATAGAAATTCCATAAAATAACATCACAATTCATAACATAACATTTGCAAAAATACATAAATACACTTATCTTTAGTGAATTAAACACCAAGTACGTGCAAACATTCCACGTTCCTCCCATCCATAGAAGACACTGCTCATAATATCAATAGTGGGTCACCCCCTAGCTAGGGATAAACTCTACTCGAGCAAAGGAAGTTCTAAGCCAGTCTAAGGTCGGACAAACAACAAAAATTCTCATACCTAGGTTCCTACCTTAGCAACCAACCTATAGTATCTCATTCCCCACATGAAATTCCCACCCTAGGAAGTGTGCCTCTTCTCTCCTCAATATTCCCTCGGCTTCCCACTTCCCTTTCTAGAAAGGGAAGTGGGAAACTGAGGGACTATTGAGCAGAGAAGAGGCATACTAACCTTTTGTCCAATCCAGGCTCTCTATCCTAATAGCCACATAGGTACTCTGTCCTATAATACCCTATCTCACCAACCTATAAAACATATGTACAATTGGAGTTCAACCTAGGGGTATTACATTCCCCTCACCCTTATTTATGCATTGTCCTCAATGCAATATATACACATATACAATCAAAACTTCAAAAGTATTAAAAATGATGTGGGTATTATGCCTGCATTTCATCCTCGTTCTCCCAAGTTGCATCCTCAAGACTGTACCAAGTCCATTAGACCTTTAATGGTCCTATGGATCGATTACTGAGCTGCTTGATCTTCCGGTCCAACATGAAAATCGGTTGCACTAGAAAGTCGCCTTCTTGCTCCACCTGGATCACATTCCAATCAATGACATGATTAACACCAAGTACATACTTTAAGAAATTATACATGGAATACATTATGAATACACATTGATGTAGGTAAGGAAATCATGTATGCTAAAGGACCAATCCTCTCCAGGATTTCAAATGGTCCAAAATAATGAGTTGTTAGCTTTGAATAATTTCCTAACTTCAGGGAACTTCTTTTGGATTTTACTTTCAAGAAAACATGGTCACCCACTTTCAACTCTCTGTGAGTTATACCTTTATCAGAATAAATTTTCTTCCTTTCTTGGACTGCCTATAAATTTTTTTTTATTCTCAAAATATACTCTTCCATTTCCCTAAGTAATTCTGGTCCAACAACTACTTTGTTTGTCAGGTTGTCCCAACTCACTAGTGTGTTATATTTTCTTCCATAAAGTGCCTCAAATGGGATCATATTTAGAGATGTTTGATACCCATTGTTATAAGAAAACTCCACTAAATTCAAGTAATGTTGTCATTTGTGTGGTTTATCCATCACATACATCCTTAGCATGTCTTTTTTCACTTAATTCACCCTCTCTTTTTTCCCCTCGGACTCGGGATGATAGGCTGTGCTAAAGTTCAGATTGGTCCCAAATCCTTTGAATAATCCTTTCCAACAATTTGATGTAAATATTGGATCTTTTTCAGACACAATTGTCTTGGGCATACCATGAAGTCTAGCAATTTCTCTCATACAATATCAACAATGTTGGTTTCTTTGTGAGTGAGATTTACTGGATTAAATTGGGCAACTTTAGTAAGCTTATCCACCACGACTGGGATGGAATCATGCTGCTTGGTTGTTCTGGGCAGCTTGGTGATGAAATCTGTCATTACAACTTCCCATTTCCACTTAGGAATGGGTAATGGTTGTAGCATACTAGCTGAGTGTCCATGCTCATCCTTGACTTTTTGACATTCCAAACAATTGACAATAAAATCAACAACCTCCATCTTCATACCTAGCCAATAATATTAGCTCTTTACAACTCCAATGGTTTTTTGGTAACTTGAGTGTCCAACATAAGGTACATTATGCATTTATTTTAAAATAATAATTTTTAATTCCTGAGAATTCGACACATAAATTATTCCCTTATACATGAGAATTTCATCCTTTTCCAACTTATATTCTTCACTTTTTTGCTGCAAATTACCTTGCAAATTTTTTTCCATTACCTCCATTTATTTCTGATCTTATTTTGCATCCTCTAAAATCATGTCCTTCCAATCTAATCGGTACATTATAATGGTTGTAGCATGCATCTCATGCACCCTCCTATTGAGTGCATCTGATACCCTGTTCTATTTACCTTTGATATGATTAATGTCAAAATCATATTTGTTGAGGAGTTCCAACCATCTAGTTTTCCTGGAATTTAGAGTTGGTTGTCCAAATAAATATTTCAGAACATTATGTTTTTTCCTTAATTCAAATCTTTTCTCCATGAGGTAGTGACTCCATGTCTTCAAGGAATACACTATGGATGCCGATTCTAAATCATGAGTATCATAGTTCCTTTCATGCTCCTTTAATTTCACTGATTCATAGCATCCCGCATGCACATTCTAACTAAGAATTACATCAATTCCTTCTTTATATGCATCCATGCATACAATGAAGTCTTCATTTGGATCAAGAATATTTAATAGTGGATCACTTTTCAGTAAATGTTTCAAGTGTTGAAAACTCCTTTCACAACACAATGTCCACTCAAACTTCACACCTTTTTTTTGCAAGGAAGTGATTGGGTGTGCAATATTTGAGATTCCTTCAATGAACCTTCTGTAGTAACCTACAAGTCCCATAAATGATCTCACCTTCAAGACATTCCTTGGTTTTGGCCACCCCTCAATGGCCTTTATCTTTTATTTGTCCATAGATATTCCTTCCTCTGAAATGATATGGCCCAAATAATGAATTTTCTTCTTGTAGAATGAGCACTTGCTCCATTTGGCATAAAATTTATGCTCACTCAATACATGTAATACCATCCTCAAGTGCTACTCATGCTCTTCCTCAGAATTAGAATATATAATAATTCCATCTAGGATAATAATGGAAAACTTATCTAAGAAGTCCCTAAAAATACCATTCATTAAACACATGAAGATAGTTGGTGCATTTGATAACCCAAATGGCACCATTGTAAACTCATAATGAAAATACCTTGTTCTGAAGGAAGTTTTTCTGATGTCTTCTTATTTAATTCTTACTTCATTATAGCTTGACCTAAAATTAATCTTGGAGAATATATCAACATTTTTCACAGTTACCTTGTTCAATTGTATGAAGTCAATTCAAAGCCTCAAGGTACCATCCTTCGTTTTCACAAAAAGTGTTAGGGCACCCCAAGGTGACACACTTGGGTGTATATACCCCTTCTTCAAAAGTTATTCAAGATGCATTTGCAATTCCTTTAGTTCTAGAGTGCTCATCCTGTAAAGAGTCTTGGATACTAGGGCTTCTCTAGGCATCATATTAATGGATAAATCAATATCTCTCTTGGGTGGAAATCTCGATATTTATTTAAATACATCTCGAAACTTCTTTAGGACTACATAATCTTCAATACTCGGCACCTTATCTTTGGGTGTATCTTCCATATGTGTTGCAGTTAATTGACACCCTTTCCTGAAAATTTTCTTTAGCTGTAAGGATGAGACTTTTCTGATGGTTACTGCCCTTGGAATTCCCTTAACTGACCTCAAGTTTCCTTCCTCATAAAAACAAGTAAAGACCTTATTATAAAAATCTAGGATCAGATGATTCTTTTCCAACCAATGCATACCTATGAGGATATCATATGATCCCAAAGGTGTGATATTCAAATCTACTATTGTGCTTAATCCATTCATGTCTATTGGACATGCCTTAACCATCTCATTAATTTTTCTTTTAGCTCATGTAGCTAGTTTCATTAAACAAGGTTTTGCAATCTTTCTTCTTGGCAATTGAAATATTTCCACCATCTTAGGATCTAGATAACTATGACTAGCTCCTGAATTAATTAAAATATCACTGGGTTGGTTGTTGATCTTACCCTCCACTTCAATCATATCTAACTAAAACTCATCTTGATCATTATCCAGAGCTGCATAGAACCTTGGCACATTTATTCCCATGTCGTCAACTATTTCATCTTGTTGTACATTGTAATAATTATTGACGTTTCACCTTTGTGAGGGAAATATCTCAACACATGATCTCCTCCACAACCCCAATATTGAATAGGTGGCTTCCTTGGTCTTTTCCCTTGTCCTTGAGAATTATTTCTGAATAATGGTGCCTTTATCCCCTTCTTCCTCTAGTCGATATTACTTTTCTTTTTGTCTTCCCACACCATTTGGAAAGTTGGTCTTCCTTTATGGTGATCATAAAAGAATTTATCCCTTTTTATATTTTCTGTTGGATTTTCCTTATTTATAGATAATCATAATTACTACTGTCCTTTTAGTTCATTACCATTAACATATATATATCATGTACTAGGAAATAACAACACAAACGAGAGACAAAAAATAACACAAGAGATCTATCCTGGGAAAACCCCAAATGGGGGAAAAACTCAACAACCTTTCTTAGATAGATTTTGTTCACAAAGTGAGTCCAAATAGATAAACCCTAGATCAAGGGATAACTCAACCAAAAATACCACCACAACTGTAACAACAACACCATAGCAAGGTAGTGTACATCCTTAAAGAGTAATGCATAAGAGAAAGATACCAAAATATGAGAGAGTGTGAGTGAGTGAAAAAATGAGATAAGGTGCCTCCCTATTTATATTCTTCTTGTCCTTCTATGTGGGCCAACTTCTCTTCTAGGAAGGTGTCTTTTCTTTATTATTTATTCTTCTAGGATGACTTCTCTTCTGGGGTATTTCAACATCTATCCAATGGATCTCTTGCTTCTAGAATCTTCTCTGCCTCTAAGAAAGGTCATCTAGGAGGAAAATATCCTCCCACAACTACCAAACATCAACATTCCATATTAGTTATGGATGTATCATTCACAATGTATTCATCTAGTAGTTGACCTACTACTCTGCAATCAAATGGTAGCACACAACTGTGACAATGCCATCGATAGCTCAAATTGTCTGTCACATTATATGCAATCAAGTAGCACTCAACAGCTCCCAAGGGTAATTGGTAGTCTCCATGGAAATCATCTAGTAGCTCACAGCTACTACAACGCCATCTAGTAGAATATGACTGTGTCGATCCATACTAGTACACAACTACTATCTCATGGTACACAACCACTCCAAGTAGAACACAACTACTATCCAGAGACACAATATCTCTCTCCTACAATCAATTAATATCTACACAAGCTACCACCATGCAGTCCAACAATCTCTATGATTATGCAACAATCAACTAGTATCACACAACTACTACCATGACATAAACCATAATCGTAGTCTGCAACCTCCATGAATATACATCAATCAACTAGTAGCACATAGCCATCAACCATAGCCATCTACATGACTATGAAAAAACCAATTAGTAACACACAACTACTACAATGCCATCATCCATAGTCATATTTATGATTATGCAAAAATCAACTAGTAACACATAACTACTACAATGCCATCAACAATAATTATAGTCGATGTCTCTATAACTATGCAACAATCAAATAGTAGCACAGAACTAGTATAATTCCATTAGCCATAGTTATAGTCTCATCCAGTATCACAAAGCTAATCCCATAGTCCTTATAACTATGTGTGTGATGTTTCTTCTCTCATTGGGCCAGACAATGCATTACCCCCTCATTCACCTCACATGATTGATCTATGTAATGCTTGGAAAAAGGAGTTAGGAGGCATGACAAGAAACAACACACCTCCCTCTCAACAAGGGTGGAAATTCTGCATCACACCAAGCTTGTCTCTGGAGCACCTCGAGTTGTTTTCACTCCTAGTCAAATCAACATGACTAATAGGAGAAAGACTGCACCTGGGCCATTCACCACTACCCAAGTTAGCATGGCTAATCTCGTTAGTGAATGTATCATTCTCCTTTGGTCAAATCATCATGACCAATATAGGAGAATGTTTTCCTGATGCTACTCATCTATCCATTTCCTTGGACAAAATATTGGTGAGAATGTATGCAATCTATGTACTGGAGCTTCACTTCTCCCTTTTGCATCATCTCTCGAATGAATTCCTACAAGAAACTTTCAAAGCCACACCACTTCACAACTTGAAATATTGGCTGCTATATACTCCACCTCTGTTGTACTTAGTGCTACTGGCATTTTCTTCCTGCTCAACCATGATATCACACTGATCGCAAACTGAAGCAACATCTAGAAGTACTCTTCTGATCCACTACACTTTGTGCGCAGTCAAATTTTGTATATCCCTGTAGCTTCACATATCCATCCAAGGAATATTTGAGTCCATATCCAATTGTACCACATAGGTATCTCAACATATGTTTTCCCACCATCCAATGTACATGCCTGGGTTCAAGGAATTTATTGCAAAGGATATGTCCAACCTGGTGTTAATCAGGCATATAAAGGATCTAATCATTTGTCTGTATATCATGAGATCCACCAAATATGAATATGAATCACTCAAGACGTTCAGATTTATCGTCATGGGTGTGGTCATGGACTTGTAGTCCATCATCCCAAATATCTGAATGATCTCACCAGTATATTTTCCTTGGCTAAAACAAATATCATCTATTATGTGCCACACCTCTAATCCTAATAAATAATGCATCGGACCTAGATCCTTGATATCAGACTATGAAGAGAGCTCCCTCTTTCACCTGACTATGAGCTTCTCATATTCCATTAGAAATAGGTCATCCACATATAGGATCAATGGGAAACCTTCCCAAATCTCATCGAATAATTGTTTGATCTAGCATATCATGCTCTGGGTGTCTTCTTGGGCCTATACAAAGCCTTCTTCAATTTGAATACATGAGACTCCTTCTCATGTATCTTTGGTTTCTCTATGTACACTTCTTCTCTCTATTGGAGCAAGTGTCTTATCATAGAATCCTTAGGCCATAAATCAAGTTTTGTACATCTCTATTCTACCATCTACAACATTCTTGATCTTGTATATCAACTTGGAAGTCACCATTGACTTCCCTTCTTGTCTCAAAATCAAGGTTAAAGTTCCACATCCCAGTCCTTTTGACTGGATTTCTTCTTTGTCACTGAAACAAGGGAATCCTCCTAGGAGGTCTCATATCTCCTCAAAGACTCTAAAGTTTTGATCTAGCCTCTTTTCTTTCAGTACTAGAGGACCCCTCTCCCATATGAATCTGAATCTCAGGATGAATACTTTATGAATGAAAGTCTCTAAGAAACAAACACTCTCTAAGATCAAGCTCACTTTGAGTATGAATTCTCCCTCTAAAGATTGACTCCCTTTGAATCTATATAATATTCAGAGTCATATTCTCCCTCTTCATGTGTTTACCTCCTCTTCTCCTCAATTACATGTATGTTCAAAACTCTATGTCTAGATAGTCTGATTCATGTCTTAGCTAGATACCATCTAAATTGTTTCCTATTGCAACCATCATTATAGCTCCCTCTCAGAGCTATTGCCTATGATCTTCTTGGAACAAGAAACAAGGAAAACAAAAAATCCATGGTAACCTCCATGTAATTTACAAGGTAACATGCCTAAGACAGGGTCAACAACCAATAACATCTCCTAGAGGAGATCAATTTATCTTGTAAACTAGTGAATTATTAATATGAGCATTCATTTAATGGTAGTCATACCAACAATAATCAAGTGTTTACTAAAATAACCATAGATATAGTGATCTAGGTGGATATCGGTGGCCACCCACCTTTCCCAGCTGGCTTAAAATAACTTTCTAGCAATTTTGATAATTTACTATTTTTAGCAGTTTTTTGGGTCTTGAACTTCTGGAGCCATTTTGAGGCCCTAAACGCCGTTTTTTGGGGTATGTTGTTGTTGCAAATTTTCATCATGAAATTTTGTGCAACTATTGTATTCCTCAGATAGATCTTTCCAATGGGCTATCATACGCCTAAAATGGAGATCGTATGCAAAAGTTACGACCCCAGGAAGTTGATGTACTGACTTACCCAAACGGGGCCCACATGACTTTTGGCGCTTCATCTCCTAGGGTTAGGTTTTTGGATGTTTAGGGTTTTTGAAACTCCTGTTTATTGTAAAAATGCCTTGAGAGCCTCATTGTAATCATCTTCTTGTGAATGAGCACAGTCATCACATCTCTTCTCAGAGATAAGCTGCCACCATTCCAACAAGCTTGTTTTCTGCTGCATCTTACAGTTTCATCTTATTTCCTTATTGAATAGAAAACTATTTTTACTGTATCTCTGTTATTATGTGTTAAGAATTTGGTAATAATCTATAGTCATTTCGTTCTGCTCATAAAATCTGGATCATATTGCAATAATAGAATTTAAAGACTGCAACACTTACTTAAATTACAACAATATAAAATATCAAACCTACTATGAAAACCTGTATTTTAGTTTTTATTAACCCACTTATAGTTTCCCCATTCATGCGCTTGGAATTAATACTAGCTAAAGGACATACTCTTCATACTTTGAATTCTAATCTTCAACATCTTCTACATGTGCATGGTAATTATTCTTTCCCTTTTCATGTTTAAGAGGATATTGTGTTGCATAATGTCCCATCTCCTTGCAGTTGTAGCATCTGATGTTAGACACATCCTTAATGTGGCGTGGTTTCTTGGGATTCTTCGGGATTCCTTATTCCCTTTCCTTTCTCTTCTTCACTTGGGAAAAAAGTGCTTGATTTTCATCATCATTATTCTTTTGTGACTTGGATATTGTTAGGGACCTATCCCCTCACACAGGTAGAATAATATATTTCCATGTAATAAAGTTCAATATTAATAAGGCCTAGCAATAAGAAAGAATAAGTCCAATGTAACAAGACCTAATAGAAGCTTCTACTTCTAGAAGGATCTTCCTCTAGATGGTCCTTCTGATAGAAATATTTAGTATAAATAGGAGTCGAGGGTATGAGAACTTTTGTCTTGGATATTATTGTAATAGAGCTCTACTTTGCTAGAGGTTGCCCCCTCGAAGAGGCAAGTGAACATTGCTCTTAGTAATCAAAGTTCTCTTTTGGGTGTTATTCTGGTATCATTTTGGTATTATTGTGGTGTTTTTCTGGTTATATTTTTGTTCATTTGCCATTTCTATCTATTTATTTCTATTTTGCATACTTTTTTATATCTAGAATATTACAAGTGGTATCAGAGCACCTTCCTCAGAAGAAAATTGTGGGTAAATTGTTTTTCAAGGTAGAGACGTATTCTGACGTCTTTAATCTACAAAGATCTGTCATTATGCACATAAAACCATGGTCATGGATTCATACACACATGAAATACAGGAGGTACTTAAGTGCACATCTATTGGCCACCCTTGTAACCCATGTTGATACCACTTCGAGTGGTAGTGCATCAGACAACACCTGTATACGAATCGAAATAGATCTGTAACATCCCGCTTTGGCGCACTGAGAAAACTTATTCTTTGAGGACACTTGCTTGCAAGTGATTCAGACTATTATGATATTAAAAAATTTGTCCTTGATTGTGATGCATTATGTTAGATGACATGATGTTTTACTGCTTTGACATAGACAAGTGCTATTGACTCAGTTTTACTGAGTGTGAAGGGTTTCTGACCTTGAGGATGCAGAGGCATCGACGAAACCCCTTGGACTCTGGATCGAGTCAGGGAGTGTGTTATTGGGGTTGATTGCTTACTGTGATTTTAGTACCTTGATTTGATGATATGATATGACATGTTCTGACATGATTGTTGATGATGCAGGCTGATGATAGCTTGCCAAACAGACTCACATATGGAGTAAAGGGGCCACACACGATTACCAGAGAGGTTGAGGGAGAGGTGTGGACAACAACCCTTCCATAGCCTACTAGCACTCTCGCCATGGCTTGAACTATAGGTTAATGATTACCTAGTTCAAGAGGATCCACGATGTCGTGAGGGAAGACTACGACAGTCGCTCACAATGACTCTAAGGGGCGCGCAATAAGGCGGGGGCCTTTTTCCTTAGAATCCCTTAGTCTCCCACAAGTTCACCTGGCGGAGTGTTGACTCCAGGGGTTATTGATGTCTACCAATCAGTCAAGTTGGTGAGTGGCACCCTTGGAGCATGTGGTGCATCCTGAAGGGCACATCGCGCAAAAGAAACACAAGAGGCGAGTGGCACCCTTGGAGCACGTGGTGCATCCTGAAGGGCACGTCGCGCAAAAGAAACAAACGAGGCAAGTGGCACCCTTGGAGCACGTGGTGTGTCCTGAAGGGCATGTCGCATTGATGTTGATGAAGGAACAAACCTAGATGGCCCTAAGACATTTAACACATTAAGAAATTCTTAAACAACTTCCCTAATTAAATGTCGCCCAGTTCAGACTCTAAGTCCTAAGTCTAAAACTTCTCTAGGGTAAAAAAAAATTCTGCCTAACCTTAAGAAAAAGACCCTATAAAAATAAAAGTAAAAATTTAAACTAAAACCCACTTAAGTAATAGTTTTAGTCTTCATAAAATTTTTGGGGTAAAATGAAGAGAGTTAGAATTTAAATAAAACTAGTGGATTTAAAAATTGCAAAGAAGAAATTAATTCTTAACTTGTGAAAGTATAAAAGGATATTAAATTAATAATAAAAGGAAAAGATTAAATAGAGCAACTGTCATTTTGGCTCTAATAAAAAGGAGAAAGAAGGGAAAAATAAAAAAATAGAAAACTAAGGAATGGAGGAAACATAATAAAGGAAAGAAGGGAACTTATGGTAAAAGGCAAGGTCAACATAGTGAGGAATCTGCATTAAAGAACCTTCTAAATTGAGAAAAATTAGCAACATCATTTTAGGGAAAGTATTTAAACCTGTAAGGGAATCTAGGAACACCTAGGAGTGAATTTAGGAGTGACTCTAGGTGGGTGAGGGAATTGAGACATTTAATAAATTAAAGAAATTAAATTTTGGAGGAAAGAAGGGGATGAATGACACTTGTACGATGGGGAAATTTTAGAAGATTTTTATTAAAACTTATTTTAAATGTGATTTAGGGAAAGTTGGAGGTTCTAAAAACTCTATAAAAGAAAGGGAAGATGAGGAAGAAAGGGATCGAATGTTAGCGTAACGTTACGCTGCCGGATTTGTGACTTGAATGATTACTTATGGGGAGTTGGGTTTTCCCAGCTTGGATAGGAGTGGTATCTCGGCCTTGCGAGGCGAGCTGGGAGCTAGACGTACCATATGGATAGTGTGTGGCCCCTTTGTGGCTCATGGGGCTAAGGGGGAAGCAGAATACCCCTAGCGACTAGCTGGGAGGTACCGATGAGGTCTCAACGGTCGACGAGCAAGAGCGGCACGGAGCGCGCAGACGACACACAGAGAAAGCGATAAGGCAAAGGTATGATTTTTAATTTGGTAGAATAAAATGCATTACGACTCATACTGGGATTAGTATATCGGTGTAAATGGTTTGATTAGATAATTTTATTTATTTACTCTGTGTTTTATGTATTGTGGTATAATTTAACCTTGCATTTTTATGCATGGATGGATAAACTTACTCGGCTTGGTTCCCGTTGATCATCTCTTACCCTATTTTTTTTTTCTGGTCTTCAAACCTGTCTCTTCTTGGGGCGTTTTTGGACCTCTGTAACTGTTTTAATTAGGCATACCAATCGTAGCCTTTTCCTCCAGCTTGGGCTGTACATTCCCGAAGGTTTTTTTTTTCCGCATTTAAAATTTTGGATTATAATTTTGCAGTCTGGGCATGCACTGTTAGTTAAGGCATTGATTTCTTACATTTGAGGGAATATTAGAGGCGAATTCATCTGCATCAGAGATCTATATTTTACCTCTGCCAATTTTAGCTAAAATCTCGAACTCATCCTATTGGCAATCGTTCTGTCATTGTTATACAGATAATACCGCTGGTTATTATATGGAATTAAAACTGAATTTGAATTCGTTCTGGCAATAGGTGTTTGGCATTTTCGTTTTTGAAAAATTGTATCTAAGATTTCGTTCTAGCAATAGGTGTTTGGCATTTTCGTTTTTGAAAAATTGGATCTGAGAGTTCTTTCTGGTAATAGGTGTTTGGCATTTTTGTTTTTGAAAATTTGGATCTGAGATTTCGTTCTAGCAATAGGTGTTTGGCATTTTCATTTTTGAAAAATTGGATCTGAGATTTCATTCTGGCAATAGGTGTTGGGCATTTTCGTTTTTGAAAAATTGGATCTGAGATTTCATTCTGGCAATAGGTGTTTGGCATTTTCGTTTTTGAAAAATTGGATCTGAGATTCGTTCTGGCAATAGGTCTTGACATTTTCGTTTTTGAAAAATCAGATCTGAGAATTCGTTTTGACAACAATTGTATGGGAATTTTCATTTTGTAATATCGGATCTGAGACTTTGTTCTGTCTTGTATACAGATAACACTGTTGTTTATTTCATGGAAATAAAACAATGAATTTCTCATTGTGTTTTGTTGTTAGATTGCTCTGCATTTTTGTTGTGATCTCTACATATGGTGTTTTAATTACTCTGCGATTTGGCGGAGGTTACCCCCACACCTTTCAGCCATTAATTCTATGTGTGTCGGTGTTAAATTCCTGTGCGATTTGGGGGAAAGAGTCTGGGCGTATTGGTGTTTAATTTCTGTGCGATTTGGGAGAAAGATTTTGTGCGTGTGGGTGCTTTAATTATGTGCGTGTTGGTGTTTTAATGCTGTGCATTTCTGGTGAACATGTATATCTCTGCAACTTTTAAAAAATTTGCCTAACTCGCCCCTGCCAGCTGTGTCAAGTCAAACCTTTGCCCTGCAAAAAGAAATAAATTTGATTAAGATTCATATTCATTCACCTCGGCCAGAGCATGAGGGTTCTGGAGTTGACTCCTGGCTCCAACAGTTGCCATTCATAGTTTTCGATTGAGGATCGATTCCTGGCATGCACTCCCAGCTATCTCTTTGTTAATTTCATGCCCCTTTTTTTGGCATAGCGGTGGGGCCACCAGTTCTATTGTCATTGATAAATTATAGAATGTACTCTTGTTGTTTTATTGTATTATCATTGTAAATATAAATAGAGCATATTGTGATTGTTATGGATAACATAAGCATTATTTAGATTTGTAAAGATAGTGCTACTCTAATATATTATTAAGGTAATATGTAAATATTAGGCCACTGTAATAGATTTCCCTTGCATTATAAATTAGAATGTAATGTTGCTGATATAAAAATGGTAATGTCATGATTAGTCTAATGCAATGTTAGTGTAACCCCAAAGGGTGAGTAAGGATATTGTTGTTTTAGTGAAAATGTTACTAAAATTTATTATGATGAATAACCTAAACTGGTATAGTAAGGAGTAATTGCATTATGACTGTAAATTATGTTGTTATTGGAAGGGTAACATCATTGTAATTATTGTTTCTGAAATTGTAAGAGTAAGGTTTACCAATATCATATAGAGTGTAAAGTTAGTGTTATAATATAGAGTGTAAAGTTAGTATTAGGTAACATATAAAAAACAATGTCATTGTTATTCTATTTGCAATTTTATGTTAATGAAATTTAATATGATGGGATGTAAGGAATCGCAATGTAATGAATTGCTAGTGAAATGTAATGTAACGTTAAGGTAATGTATTGCAATGGAATCCTAGAATCCTCAATGTTTGATCTATTTATCTAATAGATAGTGCAAATTCATCATAATGGTATTTACGTCACAATACATATGGTTATTTTATTATTATAGTGTATTTCGCTTAGTTTAAATCAAGTTGCAAATTGTTACTCGCGTGCCTTTAAGAGAGGTGTAAGAACGAGCAAATTGTATGGTTATAATAGAATGTATGCACCCTGAAATTGTAGAGGGGCGAGACAGATGTAATTGACTCCTTGCTCCATGTTTTAGTCAATACTTATTGTGCATCATGGCATATATCCATAGTTGGGTTAATGAATGATTAACTCCACGCCTTGAGTAAAGTAGACGACTACCTTGCTTCTTGAATTTAAATAAATTCGATTTCTTTGCGCACACACTTATGTCATTCCTTTTGGATTTAGTAACCAATTTCTCTTGCACCGTAGAAATTCATGTGATGCGTGTTGATTCATAGAATTTTATCTTGTAGTGATCGTCTGGTTGCTTGTCGATTTAGCATATTTAGTTTGGTCTGCTTGTGTCGGGCAGGATGTAGACACCTCCATGTTCCTCAGAAAAGTTGCCAGCCCTGAGACCTTAAATGGTTAAAATCGATGGGAACCTGGGCTTGAGCGTTGCTTATGTGTCTTGGAGGTCCTAACCTTTGCAGGGTAGGACGGGCGGGTATTTAGTCTTACTTATTGTCGTTTGATCGTCGTTAAAGGCATGCAATTACTTGTTGTGTGTATTCTGTAGTCTTGTTGTGTTCGTCGTGGTTTGCATCTGGTTCATCATCGGGTGGCGACACAAAGTCGAATGTGTTTGTTATCCTTGTACATGTGTGCACACACTTTAAAAAAAAAAAAAAATTGGGCACTTGTTATAAGAGGTTGGTCGTCGTAACGAACAGGATCATTATAAGATCTCCTGAAGCCCTCCATAGATGAACCGATTGGCCGCCTGACTGCTATAGTGCCACTGGGAACAACACTCGGGAAAATACTCTCTAGTACTTGGGTAGTCGGGTAGTATGGCTAAGGGAACGATCTAGCCTCCTTAGTTGCTTCCCTGAGGTATTGGGCCGAGTACTAATGTTGGATCCCGCATGTACATCAGAGAGCTATAGAATAGGGAAAACCCTTTTATGTGGAACCCTTAAATACCTAACCCTTGGGAAGGCAACAAAAATAAAACATACAATATCTATTGTCATGCAACTGTGTCTCCTGCATTCGAGTTGTGAAATTACTACACATTTCTTCCTGTTAAACATTTGGGCATTTCATCACTACAGTCTGGATCCTGTTGGAACCATTATTTAATACCTATTCCGTTGGATTTCTCTCTTTTCCCTTATAGCAGTCACACCTATCATTTTTAAACAAATTTTGTTTTGTGGACCCAACCCCCTTTCAACACCCTTATTTGGGATTTACCCCATTGGATTCAACTCATCTCCCTGATCATTGTGATTCACTTCACCCACAACCCATTTTCTGTTTGGTCCCATTGTTGGGCTTTAAAGATGTCCTAAAAAACAACCTCTATGCGTCAACCAAAGGTAGACACTGGCACAAGCATTTTACTTGTTGCCTACATAGTTTCTTACCTTACGTTTTCAATACCCAACCTCTAGAGATGCAACACCTATAAAGGACCAAAAATCGTAAAGGGAATGACAGTTGTTCTATTCAAAGTAACAACACAACTTGCAAAAGGAACAACAATCGTTACATTGGGCTGAACTAATGTTGAATTAATTGCATTTTAGTATTTACCCAACTATCTAATTTGTCAACCCAGGGGTCRTAAACTGACGAAGCACACATAAGGTATATGCAAGATTGAAGTGAGACTAATCTAATCTAATGTTTAAGCTATGACTAAAATAGAATCATTAATCTAACACACGACTGGAATTGAATCATTAATCTAGTTGCATAAATGAAATTACTCTAAGAATGGGAAATTGCGTAAAGGAAATTAATCTAGAAATGGAGAACTACATGAAGGAAAAGCAGATACAACAAGTGAAGAGTTAAATGGCACAACAACACATGAGAGCGCTCATCAATGAAGCAATCTTACATTCAATAATCAAATCAATCTTCATAAAAGAATAATGAAAGCATGAAAACCAAAACCATGAATCAAAGATAAGAATCCCTTTCTCTTTCGAATCCTAATGACTACCATTAATGACTACTCTAATTATAATTACATCTTAATTGAATAATCTAATTCCTCTTCTACTTGAATAATCTAATTGAATCCTCATGAAGAGAGAGCACTCTCTTTTATACATGAGAGCCTTGAAGATAAGATAACCATCTCATTATTACAGATCCACTATTCTCTCAACCTATTTTACATTATTGCAAAATATAATCCCTTTAAATCCTCACACATATCTCTCATATATCTTAGATAAGATATTCCAACCAAATCTCCATGATCTTCTCCTTGGAATGGGATTGAATTATCTCCTCAAATATTGAAATGGTGGAGGAAGTATTCGAGAATTCCTTTGAATTAATCCTTCACATATTCCTACACTTTACAAAGCTCACACATATTTGAGATATATATGAAAACTTGTTGATTTTATAACATTTAATCAAAAATTCCTTTTAAATACTAAAATGAATAAAGTGGAGAACAACGAGGTGAAACCCAAGTATATTTATGTAAATGATATCGTGAAAGGTTAATGGGGCGATGAAATGTGAAGAATGATGAAGGGAAAGGTGGATGAGAATAGGACATTTTTGAGCCCCAACATACCCCCCAACTTAACTTGTTGCATGTCCTCATGCAACTATGCATGGATCTTCTCAAGAAATTTTGGCATCTAAATGTTGGCTTTGAGTGATGATAATGAATGTTTTCTAGGATGGGATTTACATGAGTAACAACTGACATTTTTCGTATGGTTGGTTCTTGTGTGACAACTATGTATATAAAGAATGTTGGTTCTTGTGTTAACAACATTCATTTCATTACTTGTTCTCTTGCTGTTATGATAATAATTTGCCCATATTTTTACTGGAAAATGTATGCTATTAGTGTGCATAAGGAAAACATCATTGAGTATAAGAAAGCCCCTTTTTTTGTTTTTGTATATGTGTGAATCATGCCAATATGTATATTAGTGCTTATGAAGTAAAGTGCAACATAGTATCGTTGGAAAATAAATGTTCATAAATGGTAAATGAGACAAAAAATGGAATGATGGTAGTGAAAAAGTGGAGTGATGATAGTGAATAAAGTTCCATACCCCCCAACTTAACTTGTTTCATGTCCTTATGCAACGTGGCATAAGTCGTAGAAGTGAAAAAGGAAAGGGAACTTAATGAGGGAATTTTCCAAATTATTCATTGCTAGCAATTGAGGAACTACGTGATTAAAGTTTAGAAAATAACATACCTCCACTTACCCAAAATGTTGATGGACTATGCAATAGGAATATGGCTGATGTGGCTGCTAGATCATGGAAGATGTCACTGCTGCAGGAGCTATGACTGCTATCTGCTAGATCAAATAATGTGAAGTGGAGGAAGTTGAACTGTTGTTGAATGCACCATGGAAAATAGAAAGAGGGAAAGTGGAACTATGGTAGTCTCATATGGCAGAATTCATGCTACTGTAACTACTGATAGAGGCTTGAAAAATGTATAGTTGTCACCCGCTGCTAAATTTGATGGTACAATCCTAATCATGTGAATGAATGTGTCGATGTCGAGCATGAAAAGAAGTCATTGGATTACCGACCAATGATGAATGTAATTAACCAATGCGAGGCAACTCACCATTGATGTCAATGAGTGCCAAGGTACCCGAGTACATTTGGCGAAGTGTGAATGAATGAGCTGATGTCGAGCCACTTGCAAGATCTGACGATCAAGGGACATTGATGGATTCCCATGATTGTTAGCGGGAAAACTTTCCATTAAGGCATGCAAGCCTATAGGTACTCAAAAATGGACTCTACTCTATATCCTAGATAATGTGTTGAGGTCGATGGGGCAAGGCGTGTTGAAAGGTGGGCCTTAAGAAATCCCACATCAGTCAACACGAGTTCAGATAAAGGATTGGTAGGACTATAAATGAAAAGATCTCAGTAGCAACAATGTTTATGGCAAGGAAATGTAGTCAGGGAAAGGGAGTTGGATAGTTTTATTGACAAGGCAAGATGAACTGAAAAAGCTAAAGAGATGTATGCGACTTAGAAAGATAGGCATGTACGAAGTCATGAAGGATAAGTAAATGAAAGATGGGCTTCAACACAGGGATGAACAAGCTGCTTTGAAGGAGAAATGTGTGGAAGGCATTCATGTCAGAAATGGTTTTATGAACGAGTTTACGTGTAACTGCAAACGCCATGATGTGTAAGATGGGAATCAACTCCTTCAAGCATTCAATAAGACATGTTTCTTTTTGAAAAGGTTTGTGATCTTTGAAAATCACTTTAGTAGCAAGATGCGATCGACCGTGCGCCTGAAAAAAAAAACTTAGTACAAATCCTGGATGAAAAATTGTGAGATGTTCGAAGAAAAACACAACATGCATAAACAAGGACACATGCGACAAAGTAAAAATAAAAATGTGGTTTTATACCTCTTGTTACACGCGCGTATGTATCATCATTGATCACAAAAACATGTGTTCACTATTGTTTTCAAGAATTTATAAAAATGCCCATTTGCAATGTTATTTATTTGTGTTGTTTTACTTTTTATAATTTGTTTTTATTTTAAGATGTTTTTGTCTTTTATTTTTATGATTTTTATTTATATTTATTTATTTATTTATATATATATTTTGGTATATTTTCAAAACAAATAATATTTTGTATTCCTTTTTTTTTGTTGGTGTTAAACAATTTATTTGGTATTATACAAATTGTATAAGTTTTTTTTTTTGTTTTGTCTATTTGTTTATTAGAATGGTTTTGTAATAAAACAA
>ML787582.1:424186-436330 GCA_009831015.1 Picea engelmannii
TATATATATATATATATATATATATATATATATATATATATATATATATTAATACAACAAAACAAAAAACAAAAAATGAAATTTTTATTACACAATCAAACTTTCATATACCTGCACCATCAGGCCGCCATGAATGTTGTCATTAGATAGGAGAAGTTCGTGACCAAGATCGTGATCCAGAGCTTTAATTTAAAGATCGTGATTCGGGGTTTCGCATCATATTCCATAGCGATCAATGAATGGGATCGATGAATGGAACATTGGTCCTGCCTCCTACATATTTGATCACCGACCTTGTCCTTCTCATCTCAAACTATCTCACATTCTGCAATCATTGTAAAAGAGTACCCACACTCAGTGAGAATCTTTATCAATGAATCCGTCAGATCACGCCCAACGATTGGATATTTGAGAGATATAATGCCACGCTTTGTCTAAGATTCCAACATATGCATCTTTCTAACCCATACCAACCATGACACCAGTGTGTCTTGGTCTACCAATGTACCCTGCAATAAGATCTAGGCCTTCTTTATTTACGATCCAATGCCCAATTTTGACTTCATTTATCCTCTGGTGTTTCAATTGGACTTCCTTAGAAGCAACCTTTGTCAAACCCTTGAAATGAAGAATAATCATCCTTGATAACAATTGCCATAGCCAAAATACTGAAGGGAGCAAGGGATGACAATGTTCGAACCCAAGCCAGTGCAATTTCCACAGGAACTAAAATAAAAATGAAAAATGAACTTTTATTATTTGATCCTTGGTGAAGGTGTAGAAGTTCCTTTCCTTTTCTAGGCTATCGATCGATGACTTTAAGCCAGTGATCTGCATGTTAAACCACTGAATCTGGGCTGGAGCAACAATAGGAACACTGTCGACCGGGACTTAGGTGACCTGTAGCTATAGTTGTCATGGAAGAATATTTTTGACGGTCAATGTTGAATCAAAAAGCATCCAACCCAATATAACAACACAAACAGTTTTCATGTGACCCAAAATATCAAATGAAACTGCTGAGAATCGTCCAATGCAGAGATATTGGCTCAGATTGCAGAACACGACTAAAACGCATGAAAGGAGTGTAAAAATAATTTCACCAGATGAGAATTTGTATTCTAATAAGTTACGCCCATTTAGATAATAGTATGCAAAATCATCAAATGATAAAAGAGATGCAACCTGTATAGGAGTAGTCTTTCTTAGGAGATCAAAAGAGCCAATATTGTACTTCTTTTGTAAGGAGCCAATTGAAATTTGTTGCAATGAAGTGCGTAATATAGCCACAGCAACACACACAAACCATTTGAGATTGACCTTCACATCTGTGACAGTGCAAACACCAACACCAATAACCACAATAATCACAGTTATCTTGACCTCTCTGGTATAATTCTTGTTGTGAAGAATCCACTCCATCACACAAACCACGAGAATCATGCTCAACTTTGAAATCTGATAAAATCCAACTGAGTTTAACATGAGACTTAGGTTCATCCCCACAAACGATGTATTGGCAACAATAGATAACCAGAGCAATTCCCACAAGGGCATTTCCTTGGCAACAGAGTATCCAGTAGCATTTGACACAAATCCCACCATTGCAGTCAGAGTGAAGTGGAAAGTAGTTAATGTTGTAGCAAAGAAAATTTACCATCAATGAAGCTTGCTAACACTCTTTACATAGCCATCATAACTCTAAAAATCAAAGAACACCATTATCATGTTGATGATAGAAACACATATCCCCAATTTGTACAGGACCAGTGCTCCCCGCAATTAGTAGTGATATTACGAATGAATTTATCCATAGCTAAACTTTTGATTCTGACTGACGCCTACACCACTGACATGGATGCTGATGCATTGTGGGTCCCTAGAAGAAAATATAGAACTAAGATAACTCACATTGTTATTTCAGTCCAAATCTTCGAGTCCCAATTTCATTATATGCTTAGTTTCATCAACGACCTCTTCTTGAATCTTTAGCTCATCTACCACACAGGTGGTGGTGTCTATAGCAAGAATAAAAAAATTAATTTCACTTTTGCTATCCTGGGAACCTATGAAGTAGTAATTTTGTGTTTCCGCATCTTGCAGTTGCTTCAGGACAGGGACATATGATGCATTTAGCCATGTCAAGTCATCCACATTTTGTACTTCTATAGCTGCCCCCTTGAAACGATTGATAGAAAACCATGCTTGCATGGCTCCAAAATTCACTCCATCCGTGACTATGTGGAAGACAAGCAACTCAACATGGTAGGTTGTAGAGTTCACCACCATAGATGTTTCAAGCACATTATCTGAGAAGACACAAAAGTGATACAAGTTTATATTTGTGAGCCTTGGGGAATTTTTCTTCTCCTCCATATACTTCTGGAGCTTATGATGCTTGATCCATTCCAATGTCAACCTTATACCCAAACAGTAAAGGTTCTTAGGAGTTTCTTATGCAACTAACTGTCCAAACGTTGTGCTCTATACATTGGCTGCATTTGCACGATCTTCCAAAGCTTGTATTTGAGCTTTCAGTTTCATGATCATAGTTGCGATGTCATAATGTAACTCTTTTGCATGATAAATTAATCCTACTAATTCTTTTATGGTAGCCTCTACCTCCTGCATTGTAATCGAGCTTCTTCTTGTAGCTACTTTAGATAGAAGTAATTGACAATCCCTAATATGGGAACTCAATTCCCATGCAAATTGCAAATTGTTATTTTCCTTTGCAATTACAACATATGCTTTAGCTAGTGTCATCTGATCTCCCAATTGCCTTGTAATAGAAATCTCACTTATCATCTCTTTTGTGAAATTCAATCCTGCTGTCACACTTTATCTTGAAATTTCATCCTTCTCGTGATGGAAAACATCAGGACTTGGCTGCCTCTCATGACCGAAAAGCAACACGAATAATATGAAGAAAAAGCCTCCAAGAGCTACCCATCATGGATGGAATCAAACTGTCTCGTTGCAAATCAATTAAAATTGCTCCATTTTCTCCTATCAGCAACATGTAGCCAGGAAACTAAACATGGCGAATTCGTAACCCATTCTAATCATGACCCCTGCATTTTGTTAGAAATACTTATTTTTTTATATTTTTGGGAGTGCAACTAACCTAATATGGAGGCTGACGGTTTATCCAATCACCGTTAAATCCAGAACCATCACAGAAAATAAGCAAGAGTATAATAACTTAATCCCAATAAAGCATGCCTATGGGCAGAAAAATTAGGTAAGGCAATCCATTTAGATTCACAGGAAATATTATCACTGAGATCTTGGTGAAAATTTGTTTGTAGTCAACATTGCCATGAAAAACAATCCCACAACTACCCGCAAGAAAATTCTCATCATATCTTGAGTAAAACATGATTGTTGTTATCTTGGTTGGGTGAGTTCAAAATGGGCATGGATAGGTTATGAAATCAATGGGGTTGTTCGATGAGTCATGTCTTGAACCGAATGCCATAGAACCATGGGAACAAATGCTATCATCCCTAATCCGGAATTGTATGCACTAGGTAGTGTTTCTTCAGCTAACAAAAACAACATTGAATTTAAGTTTGGCAATAAGTATAAAGATCGAATGTTTTATTCTTGATTTGATTTTCTATTGCTTTTGCAGGTTTCGGCATGAAAGGATGAATGCTAGCGGGGAAATTACATTTGTAATTTTCCCATTTAACTGTTGTTGCGGGTTGCGATTTTATGAAAGAGATGGCATGACCGCTACTTAAACCAGGGATTGATACTGTTTTAGCTTGGAGCTTCATCGTGGAAAAACGCAACTCTTATATTGCAATTGCAGACCATCTTACTTATTGTTTTATTTATTATTATTTTTTATTTGCAGATGGAAGATGCACAACTTTTTATTCACTCCTTCTATTATAAAAATATTTATCTTGCAGGCTTTATGTGTGAGGATGCACAAAATTTATTTATATTTTTATTATGTTTTCAAAATAAACAAAATAAAAATAAAATTATTTTTCAAGCTTATTAAAAATTTACCAGCAAATGGAAGACGAAAAATATTCTTCAAATCAGTCAATCAATCATGCTATTTTCTGATCCTCGCAATCCCACGAAGCGCGGAGGAGAGCATACTTATTCTAGCAAGGATAAAAAAAAATCGAAAATAAAACCCCACCTACACTACACTAATTAGAAATGAGGCATTAGTTACGTATAATCAAAGAGCCAATGTAGCCATGCACGCAACAGTAATAAAAGATATGTTATCTTTCAATTTCACAATTGACAGTCGAGAATATGTATGAGCGTGCGAATTTAGTTGTTGAAATTGTGAATTAAGAAAATAAAAAGAAAAACTAAATGTATCTAACCTAGTACTTGCTTGAAACCATCATTCGATTAGGATTTCATAGTTTTGTTGTTCCTCACTCAGATCATGCTATAACTCCTCTTCATCTTCCTCGATCTCCTTTTCAATCAATTGTTCGTCGTCGGATGCATAAGAGTCTTCAGATGTTGGATCTTCAATTGTTTCTGGAGGAGTATTTGAATGTTTGATCCTTGTCAAGATATCTTCTTCATGGGAAGAGAAAATCCCGACATCTGTCAGGATCTGAGTGAGTAGTTCCAAGTTGACAATCTTTGTTAAATCATGTTAAAAGAGGATTCTTACAACAGCCAAATGAAAAATGAAAAACTTAAACACTCTTACTAAAACATAAAAAAAGATACTCTTCACATTTGCGGAAATTAAAACGTTCTTGATAGTTGGTCAGGGAGAACATGAGCAGTCTCCATTCAAGTAGCTGCTAAGACCCCTATAACCAACACATGTAGATCACACTTGTAAAAATTTAAACTAATCTTCCAGAAATTGAAATTTACACTAATTTGCAGGAATTGAAATTTACACTACCCTACATGTCCTTACCCATATGTCACCTCAGAGTTAGGAGCATGTCTAATCACACTTTTAGAAATTAAAACTAATCTTGCAGAAATTGGAAATTTAAACTACCCTTCATGTCCTTACCCATATGTCACCTCAGAGTTAGGATCATGTCTATTCACACTTGCATGAATTGAAATTTACACTACCCTACATGCCCTTACCCATATGTCACCTCAGAGTTAGGATCATGTCTATTCACACTTGCATGAATTGAAATGAAAGAGAAAATAATACCTCAATCCATCGTGCTTCCCCAACAACGACGCCAAAATGTTGGGCTCTAAAGATGTCCTAAAAAACAACCTCTATGCATCAACCGAAGGTAGGTGCTGGCACAAGCGTTTTACTTGTCACCTATGTAGGTTCTCTTCCATTTTCAATACCCAGCCTCCAGAGATGCAACACCTATAAAGGAACAACAATCGTAAAGGGAACGACAATTGTCCTATTCAAAGTAACAACATGACTTGCAAAAGGAACATCAATCGTTACATTGGGCCAAACTAATGTTGAATTAATTGCATTGTAGTATTTACCCAACTATCTAATTTGTCAACTCGGGGTCATAAACCAATGAAGCACACGCAAAGTATATGCAAGATTGAATTGAGACTAATCTAATCTAATGTTTAAGCTATGACTGAAATAGAATCATTAATCTAGTTGTGTAAATGAAATTACTCTAAGAATGGGAAATTGCGTAAAGGAAATTAATCTAGAAATGGAGAACTACATGAAGGAAAAGAAGATACAACAAGTGAAGAGTTAAATGGCACAACAGCACATGAGAGCGCTCATCAATGAAACAATCTTACATTCAATAATCAAATCAATCTTCATAAAAGAATAATGAAATCATGAAAACCAAAACCATGAATCAAAGCTAAGAATCCCTTTCTCTTTCAAATCCTAATGACTACCATTAATGACTACTCTAATTCTAATTACATCTTAATTGAATAATCTATTTCCTCTTCTACTTGAATAATCTAATTGAATCCTCATGAAGAGAGAACACTCTCTTTTATACATGAGAGTCTTGAAGATAAGATAACCATCTCATTATTACAGATCCACTATTCTCTCAACCTATTTTCCATTATTACAAAATATAATCCCTTTAAATCCTCACAGATATCTCTCATATATCTTAGATAAGATATTCCAACCAAATCTCCATGATCTTCTCCTTGGAATGGGCTTGAATTATCTCCTCAAATATTGAAATGGTGGAGGAAGTATTCGAGAAGTCCTTTGAATTAATCCTTCACATATTCCTACACTTTACAAAGCTCACACATATTTGAGATATATATGAAAACATGTTGATTTTCTAACATTTAATCACAAATTACTTTTAAATACTAAAATGAATAAAGTGGAGAACAATAAGGTGAAATCCAAGTATATTTATGTAAATGATATCATGAAAGGTTAATGGGGTGATGAAATGTGAAGAATGATGAAGGGAAAGGTGGATGAGAATAGAACATTTCTTAGCCCCAACACCCACCTGCCCCTTTTCTTGTTCCCTTGTCATCATGGCCCATACCTGTAGCCAAGACTTGGAAGCTCACTTCAATGCCTTGCACTCTAATTTCAAATAAACCCAACAAGAAGTGCGATAACTCAGTGCCAATATTGTCTCCATCAATCAAAAAATTCATTCCTCCATAGCTGCCTTAATCGCTGCCTCAATCAAGGAACTCAAACAAGACCTCAAACAAGACATGAATACCCATCTTGAATATGTCACTACGATGATCTGCACCAATCTACATATCCCTACAAATATTCCCTTATCTGAACCACCTTTTCATACCGAAGGTGAAACTTCCTCTCATTCCCAGAATTTTCATCCCCATCACTTTCAGCGTGACCTACACCTTTCATGTGTGGATGTGACCAAATTTGATGGCTCAAATGTCATTGGTTGGGTAACTCAAATGGAACATTATTTCTCTTTGTATGGAATTATGGATGAGTTGGCCAAACTCCGATATGTTGTTCTCCATCTAGATCAAGAACGTTGGCAATGGTGACAATGGAGAAAAAATGTTCGCCAAGGACATGTGGCATGGACACACTTTGTGGTAGAGCTTTATGAATGCATTGACATTGACACCAACCATTTAGGTCGTTTTACAAAGTTGAAATAATCTGGAAAAGTGGAAGACTTTATAGCTTCTTTTGAGCGACTAGATTTTCGTAAAGAGGGCATGTATGATGCTTTTTCCCAAGAATGTTTTATCAGTGGCCTCAAGGATGATATTCATGCCCATGTCCTCATGGATCGACCTCCGAGTTGGGTGGACGCTACTAAAAGAGATAAGGAAGCACAATAGGTTGTATCTTCTCAAAACTGAAAACCCTCTTTTATTCCTCGCACTAAACCAGTAACTCCCACTCCTCCTTCTACTCCACTAAAGATCCATAAATTGACCAGGGCCAAAATGGATGAATGACAACTCAAAGGAATTTGTTATAATTATTATGAAAAATATTTTCCGGGAAATAAGTGTAAGAAACAAAATATTTTTATGGCCATCTTAGAGGATATTTCAGAAGAGGATGTTGAGGCTCCCCTTGTGTCTGTTTCAGTTGAAACCACTGACATAACCCCTCCCTCAGACCCTCCCAAAGTAGATCCAGCCATTTCCCTAAATGATCTCAATGTCTTCGTTGCCCCTCAAATCCTCAAGATAATTGGTTACATCAAGCATAGGACGGTCATCATTCTTGTTGATTGTGGAAGAACCCATAATTTTATTCACTTTTGCATTGCTCAAGAAACTAATTTCTATATATGGGCAGCCAATAATTTTCAAATCATGATTGCCAATGGCAGGTACATGAAATGTGGAGAGCATTGTGAAAATGTGCATCTCCAAATTGGTGAATACCACCTGAATATCATACGTTTTCTATCGACATAAGCGGTTGTGACATTGTGTTGGGTGGAGAATGACTAAGGACTTTGGGTCCCATTCTCATGGATTTTAGGGAATTAACCATGCAATTTGACCAGGAAGGCCAACTATATAAGTTCCAAGGCATCATTGTCAGTTCCCCGGAGATCATTAGTTCCCATCACATGGAAAAGATGCTAAAAAAATGTCATTTTGGCATTATTTCCGAACTCCATGCCATACAAGCAAATGGGACACCCTTTGTGTCGTAGGACCTTCAATCCATCCTCTCTAAACATTAAGTGATTTTTTCCACTCCCCAAGGACCCCGTCCTTCCCATGGTGTTGATGATCATTTTTTTCCCCTTGTCCTAGGAAACCTTCCTCCCAATATCTATCCCTATTTCCACCCCTTATCCAAAAAAAATGAAATTGAGAAAATTGTTCAATAACTGCTCAATGCAGTTGTTATCCGCCCTAGTATGAGCCCCTACTCCTATCCTGTGTTCATGGTCCTTAAGAAATAAGGTTCTTGGTGCATGTGTCCTGACTTTCGCGCCCTCAACAAACTCACCATTAAATAAAAATTCTCCATCCTTGTCATTGATGACCTCTTGGATGAATTGAGTGGTGCCCAGTTCTTTATTAAACTTGATCTTCATTCTGTCTACCACCAGATCCATATGAAAGAGGCAGACATTCCTAAGAATTCATTTAGAACTCATGAGGGCCACTATGATTTTTTGGTCATGCCCTTTGGCCTGTGTAATGCTCCTTCCACTTTCTAAATCCTCATGAATCATGTCTTTCATCCTTTACTCTGTCATTTTGTCTTAGTTTTCTTTGATGATATCCTCATCTATAGTAAAACCTGGACAACCCATATTGTTCATGTGGATCAAGTTCTCCATATAATTTCTCAACACAAACGTTTCCTCAAACAATCTATTTGTTCTTTTGGCGCCTCGAAAGTCAAGATTTTGGGTCATCTTGTTGGAAAGGCCGATGTCAAGGTGGATCCTAAAAATATTGAATCTATGCAATAATCTTCTCACCCAAAGACTTTCAAAATCTTGTGTGTATTTCTGGGTTTAACAGGTTATTATCTCAAGTTTGTTAAGAATTATGAAAATATTGCGATACCTCTCACTACACTCCTTAAAAATTATTATTTCACTTGGACTCCAGTAGCTTCTCAAGATTTTCAAACCTTTAAGATGGCCATGTGCACCACTCCATCCTGGCCCTTCCTAATTTCACAAAGACCTTTGGCCTTTACCAACAAACAACTGTCCAAGAGAAATTTGGGAAAATCAATCCATGAAAAGGAAATGTTGGCTATTTTTCATGTCGTGGATCTTTGGCACCCTTATCTATTGGGAAAACGCTTCCAAATTAAGACAGATCATCAAAGCCTCAAGTATTTTATGGAACAATGCCTTTCCTCCCCAGAGAAACACAAATGGGTGACTAAGCTCTTTGGATATGATTATGAGATCATTTAAAAAAAAGGCAAAGACAATGTGGTTTATGATGCACTTTCCATAAAATATGAAGATGAAGGGTCCCTATTTTCTCTCTCCTTCATTTTACTAGATTGGCTCCAAGCTATTGGCCAGGAATGGCTACATGATATAAAAAGTTCACATCTGATACAACAATTGTAGTCCAATTGTCCAGTTTCCCCAGGGTACTCTTGGCTCAATGATGAGCTTCGATACAAAGGTAGTTTGTATTTATGTAAATGGTCAAAACTTAAATCCATGGTACTTTCTTAGCTTCATGCTACACCACATCTGGTCACTCCAAGTTTACCAAAACCTATGACCCGGTCAAACATTCTTTTTTCTGGGATGTTATGAAATAAGAAATTTGTAATTTTGTGGATGAATGTGATGTGTGTCAATGAAAAGAGGGAGAAATAGTCAAATCTCCTGGCACACTACAACCACTTCAAATTCCACCTGCTATTTGGAGGCATATCTCTATGGATTTTATTGTAGGCTTACGTAAACCGGGAAATAAATCAGTCATCATGGTGGTAGTTGATCGTCTTTCCATGTATGCTCATTTCCGTGCTCTTCAACACCCATTTACAACATCCACTCTGGCTCAACTTTTCATGGATTAGGTCTTCAAGCTTCATGGCATGCCACATTCTATTGTTTATGATCACAACCCAACTTTCACCAACAATTTTTGGCAAGACCTATTCAAGCTAAAAGGCTCCTAATTGCATCTCAACACAACTTATCATCCCTACAATGATGGTCAAACTGAAATTGTCAACAAGTGTTTGGAAACATATTTGAGGTGTTTTTCATTAGAAAGGAAAAATAAGTGGCCTCAATGGATAACACTAGATGAATGGTGGTACAACACTTTATACCATACACCTACCCGCATGACTCTTTTTGAAGCGGTATATGGACAAAATCCACCTTCAGTTCTCTCATATTTTCCAGGTGTCTTGAAGGTCCAGGCGGTTTACCAAACGCTTATAGTTCGAGAGGCTATTATTCGTACCCTAAAAAATAATTTGGTCATGGCCCAGAATCATGTGAAGAAACAATTAGATCAAGGTCACTCTGAATGTCAATTTGCAGAAGGGGATCAGGTGTTTCTTCGACTGCAACCTTACAAGCAAAATTACCTCAAGGCTGACCATTGTCAGAAACTGGTGCCCAAATTTTATGGTCCTTATACCATTCTCAAGCATGTGGGACAGGTGGCCTATAAGTTAGCTTTGCCCAGTCATTCTAAGCTCCATATTGCTTTTCATATTTCATGCTTAAATAAGATGATTGGAACTAAGTTTGAAACTAAGTTTGAAACTCAAACCAACCTTCCCGAGTTGGATGAAGACGACTCCATTTGGCTACAACCACAAGAAGTTTTGGACCAGCATGAACATCGTTTACATCAGCAAACCATCAATGAAGTATTAGTCTAGTGGAAAGATACAACTCCAACAGATGCCACTTGGGAACCAGCTACCATTCTGCAACAATTTCCTCATCTCAAGCCTTGATGACAAGGCTATTTTTAAGGGGGATGTCATGTTAGGTACCTAACCCCTCACATAGGTAGAATAATATATTTCCATGTAATAAAGGTCAATATTAATAAGGCTTAGCAATAAGGAAGAATAAGTCCAATGTAAGAATACCTAATAGAAGCTTCTAGTTCTAGAAGGATCTTCCACTAGATGGTTCTTTTGATAGACATATTTAGTATAAATAGGAGTTGAGGGTATGGAATTTTTTTTCTTGGATATTATTGTTATAGAGCTCTTCTCCATTGGAGGTTTCCCCCTCGAAAGGGAAAGTGAACATTGCTCTCAGTAATCAAAGTTCTCTTTTGGGTGTTATTTTGGTATCATTTTGGTATTATTGTGGTGTTGTTTTGGTTATATTGTTGTTCATCTTCCATTTCTAGCTCTTTATTTATGTTCTGCATACTTTTTTATATTTGAAATATTAAAGATATCAACCTGGATTCCTCTTGGGTTCAGTCTTCCCATAGCTTGTTGAACTTGGGAAATTTTCTTTTGGTGCAAATCCTTTGAACAATTGGATCCCAAGAGTAGTGAAATCCATTAAGTGTAGTAGTCACAAGTTCATCTTCTTCTATTGGATATCCAATGGTTGCTAATTGGTCCTTAATATGCAAGATCCTCATGAAATAGTTGACTATTTTTTATGTCTTGTTCATTGTCACGTTTCTAAATTGATGCCTTAGAGTAAGCTTTCAACTGGTAGTCTTACTTTCATAAATTTTGGTTAGGGAATAAAACATTTCCTTCGATGTCTTCAGTTATGATACATTAGGTAGTAGATAATCTTTTATTGAGTTTTTCAATATCCTCTTAGCCTTGACCTCATTCTTCCTGAACTTTGTTTTGGCATCTTCTTCTTCTGGTTCTCAAAGCACCTACTTGACATGATCAAATAAATAATTCTCCTCTAGAATGAGAATTATTTTGTTCTTCCAAGATCTGAATTTATCTACTCTATCCAATATATCCTCAACTCTCATATTGGTTGACAATTTTCGTTGGTAGAAACCCTTGCACTAAAAAATTGAATTTTTTAAACTTCACCAAACTGCACACTAAGGGTTTTAGGGGGTGCGCTAGGGTAGAGTTCATTGCTCCTAATGACCTTGGAATAGATATCAATGATCTTGAACAATTATTGCAGTTGTAAGGTGTTGTTATAGTGATCTTCCTTCCAGTGGTCAAACTATTCAGAAGGTAACCATCTATGATACCATTGTTATCACTGAAATTTC
>ML787582.1:455544-488731 GCA_009831015.1 Picea engelmannii
TCATACAATCAGGGTGCCTCTAATGCACCCCCAGCTGCCCCTCCCTCCGGAGGTGGTGGTGGCCCACCCCCACCTGCCCCAGGCGGTGGTGGTGGAACATCCGCAGGATCACCCTGCCCAGGCGGCAGGCGTCCACTCGTCATCGCAGCGAGCACAGCTGCTCGCCGCATGATAGACCGCCACGGTGGCGGTAACCAGATACACTACTCCAGGAACTGCTCATCCTGGATGCGGATCCACATGCCCTCAGGCACGTCGCGAAACATCGTCTCAAACCGACGGACTAGATCATCATCCTCTGCTCCGGCTGCCGCCGGAGGAACATGAGATGACCCTGCACCAAGGTCTTCAAAGTGGCGCCTCTGCGCTGGTCTCTTGGGCCCTGCTGGTCCCCCAGCAGCCTAATCCCTTGGATGCCTCCCTACACGTGGCGGTCCCTCCTGCTCACGCTGCGCTGGTGCTCGGAACACCTCCACCTCACGCCCGCGTGGTGCCAAATATGCACATGCACCAAACAAGCAACAACAAATGGTATCAGTGTCTACACATCAAACATATGCACTGGTATGTCAAAAATCACAACATAAATCACAAAATACACAACATACCTCTGTGGTCAAAAACCTCCCCAGGAGGCAATACCATATCCGGGTCCCCCCGGAAGTCCACCCCAGCATAGGGGAACAGGAGTATAAACTGCGGCATCTGCTGCCATATCTGAGCTGCCTCCTCAGTAAAGTAGTGTCCCCCTTCGCCACCGCCGTGGCGAACCAAAATATGGGACCACCACCTCAAACGCGGCTCTCGTACCCCCGGTACCTCTAGCAGCACCCGCGGGCGCAACATCGACACCCTCTCCAAGAAGAAGGCCACCAGAATGGAGCCAAATGCAAACTCTCTGGCGCCTGTGGACCGACACCGATCTAGCTGCGCGATCATCCGCGCATGAAGAGACAAAACCCAGGCGAACCGCTCACGACCCACCACCACCCTCTCCATCAAAATCAACTCCCCACCACTAATCTGGTGGGGCGCTGTGGACCCATATATCCGCACTATCACCGCTGCTACGCACTCATGTAGCAGGTCATCTATCGCACTGATGCGCACTGATGACCCAGTCATATACCGCTCGCCTGAGCAGTATCGCACGGCGACCTCCTGCAGAGGAGTATCTCTCAGCAGCACAGGATCTGCCGGCAATGGTGTTCCCCGGAAGGGGAGCCCTGTCAAGAAGTAAACGTCCTCCATCGCAGTGAAGGCAACCTGCTCTCCTCGCATGAGGAAGAAGTGTTGATCGGGGCTCCACATCTCAATCAAGAACTGGAGCAAGTACTCCTGGGCCCGTAATAAAGGGCACTCGAAGAACTTTAGCAACCCACTGGCTGCTAAAGAAGCTCGCACTGCAGGCCTCGCACCGACCACAGCCTCTCGTAGCGGCTCCCAGTCCCGCTCGCGCCATCGCACCTGCATGGTCACTAATCACTGCCTACACACAACCCAGAGTCCTATATTAGCTTACGCACTCATCCAAAACATCAAAGTAAGCTAATTTTTCACCCAGAAACCTTGCCTCAAAGGCGCGGTTTTACCACCCACAGGCGCGCGCACATGCGCACCTGTTCACTTTACAGGCGCGCATTCGCGCGCGCCTATTTTTTTCCACAGGCGCGCTTATGAGCGCGCTTGTTCACAATACAAGCGCGCTCATGAGCGCGCCTGTTCACAATACAGGCGTGCTTTAGAGCGCGCCTGTTCACAATACAGGCGTGCTTTAGAGCGCGCCTGTCAAACCCACAGGCGCGCTCTTGAGAGCGCCTGCTCGCCCTATAGGCGCGCACACATGCGCGCGTATTCAGTGTACAGGCGCGCACTCATGCGCGTCTTCCACTGAGTCGCCCGCGCATGTGGGCCCACCCTCTACCCAAAAACCCCCTAAAATCCATGTACGACCCCCCGTACCTACCCTGCCCAAAAATTTGAAACCTATAGCTATGCAGGATGTTCAGACCACTAACCTGAAACTCGCACGTCAGGAAACAGATGCCTCGTGCTCTCGGAATCGCTCAAATCTCCTCTGAATCTGCTCTGGAATCACTGTAGCAGCAGGTACAAATAAGGTGGCAATGTGGGCCCTACAGCTATATATAGGGTTTTTTCCAAACTTCCACTCACCATTCCAGGAGCCCACGACGTCCATTTTTCGAACCGTCTTCAGCCACGGGATCAGCGTCCCGCCGCCTACCTCATGGCTGTCCCTGGGCCACTTTTCATCCTGAGCCCCCGGGGCACCCTTTTTTCATATCACGATCAGGTACGCACACACATAGTCATATTTGTTAAATACAAGCTCATAACTTTGATACTTTTTAGATATTGTTCACTTTGGGTATTTGTTTGTGATGTGTGCAGGTACTTGCTCATCGGTCATCGACATCATCCCTTCAGGTATATATTCAGCACTAGCATGTAGTCTATCCCACTGTATTGCATTTACATTTCCAGTCACACCCTCTGATATTAGCCTTTAGGATCCGCATTCCTGGCTCTGCAGTACCCAAACCTCCATTTTGCATCTGCGGTACTGCAACCCGGTAGCATTCTCACCCACATGAGTTGTCCCATTCATAGCACCTTTTTGCATTTCTGACACTCATGCTGTTTTTTCATTACCCTTTAGGGATGGGAGTCCCGGTAGTCTTACATCATGTTGCGAATTAACCACATACTTCTTCTCCTCATTTTTGCTAGCTTCCCATACGGACTCCCAAATCATCACTTTTTTGGTTACGTTCGGTTTTACCTGCACCTCCGCGGGATCACGAACCCACCATTTCATCCACCATCAGTTTGCCCATCTGCGAACCTATATTCATTCCACCTACCTCATACAGAAACTCGCCAATGGGGCCCCCACCCTTCATCAGTTTTTCATGACAATTCTGCCCTCCCTGGGGCACGCATTTCACACTAGGGCACCCGTTTCTGTATTTGTACATTTTTTCCCCAAATTATTTATTATTTATTATTTATTGTACAAACACCTTTACCTTCAGTCAATACATTCTTTGTCGTCACCGTTGGCGACTTGCTTTTTTTGGCCATACGCAACCCATGTCACCCTTGGATTGGAGTAGTACTTATCATTTACCCTTGCCGACATCGTCCGTATCTTCAGAGTACCCCGCAGGTCAGTTACATCTACCCTCTAAATGTGTTCACCTTGTCCCGCCTCTGGCACAACTTAGCCCTGGTCTTGTCGTCCCCCTGACACTCGACCTCGTTACACGGTTGCGGCCACTGTTTCTCTCATATATCCTCCAACCAAGGGCAGTCTTGAGTCATCCCACTTCTTGACTTCGTCCATGTACCTCTGCCACTTCATCCCCTTAGTAGACTCCACAGAGTACCTTTTTGCTTCTGGGAGTCGCGTCCCCCTTTTGTCGACATCAACACACTTTTCCAGAAGGGAGACAGTATCTTGATTCTCATTCTCTATTAATGAGAGATCTCGGATGACACAGGGAGAAACAACATTGCTCCCTGCTGTCGTTGACCCCCATAACATTCGATGCCAACACTCTCTCATGTTATGGTGGGTCTTACTTTGCGACTATTGCAGTTCTTTTTGTCATTTGCCGAAGACCTCTGAACTTGGTAGGGCCATCAATGCCCACATCATCATCGCTGCTTATTACAGTGATCATTGCCTATTATTCAGAGTATGTTCCGTTGCAGAAATTGTCTTCTGCCTTTATCATTTACCGCCCCTGAGGGCGCTGCAGTTGTCTACACCAACACTTTCGTCATCTTTTTTCAGAGTTACATCACACGAGCATGGCGCATGCCCAACTCGTTTGTACACAGTTGTATATTTTTTTCATGCACGTCTCTCAGAAGGTCGAGATACCGGTTCCTTTTTCCTCCAACGAATCGCTCCGAAAGGTCCCACTATTGCTTTCCCTTACAACAACATTCTTAGTAGAAGAAACATTGATGGATTTCGGCTATATGTATGCTCCTAACCTCATCCATCAGGGGGCATCTGTTATCACTGAAATTTCGTCTGCACATGGTGACAAGAACTCCACATCATCAAAACAACAATGAAGTCAGTCATGGCACTGAATTAAGTTCACATCATTCCAGAAGGGTCAAAAACTATACAAAGTAACCAAAAATTGAAGGGCGCTTTACAGCAGCTTGATGCGCGCGCATATGCGCGGGACAAAAACGTGTTACTAGCGCATGCGCGCCCGACGCACGCCTGTCATCACAAAAACCAGTGCATGTGCTAATACGACGCATTAATTGCATAAGTCAGCCTTCCGACCACCTATGGACCAGCCCCCAAGATGATTTGACTCTCGAATCAGGGTCGGCTCTGCAAATTTGGCGAATTAATGGCCTAAGCGAACCCTATACAGGTCCTTGTTTACACCGGAAGTTGGCTACGTGACCGCCTGGAAAAATGCTATAAATAGCCGTGAAGACTCACTGTTTTACCAGAGAATTCAAAGCAAAGTTACGCTGTCCAGATGATTCAGAGCTCAGTCTTTGACAAGTTATCCATCAACGGCCTAACCCAGAGTTCTTTCACCACTCAGTTCAGTTCTATTCATTTTGTAAGGAAAGCATTGTGTTGAGGGCCCCGAAGGACCTTCCGCTGGAGGGAGAGGGAACCCCTGTCTCTGTCTTCAGTGTGTGCTTTGGTTTCATTAATATACCGAGCCTTGAAACCATTGATGACCCCCTTGTCTCATGTTTGATGTTTTTGTTTATTTTCGAATTGTTATTTTCTTTCAGTTGGTAGTTAGATAGTATTCTGTATTTAGTTTTGTTTTCTGTTAACCCCATGCTGCCACAGATGTTCTGTCCTGATGAACCCAGCAGGGCATGCAGAGCGGTCTCCATTTTTCTCACCTGGTGATCTTTTGTCCGCGAACAACCATGTTAGATTTTTCTTATTTACAAAACATTAGAGTTTCTAGTGTTTGTTTAATTAATTACCGTTAACAAATATATATATATATATATATATATATATATATATATCATGCATTGAGAAGTAGCAACATAAACAAGATACAAAAAATAACAAAAGAAATTTATCCCGGGAAAACCCCAAATGGGGGAAAAACCCAATAGCCTTTCTTAGATAGATTTTGTTCACAAAGAAAGTACAAATAGATAAACCCTATATCAAGGGATAGATCAACCGTAAATAACACCACAACTAAAAAATCAACACCATACAAAGGTAGCACACCTCCTCAAGGAGTAACGCACAAGAGAGACATACCAAAATACAAAACAAGAAGAAACTGAGTTACTGCAACAACGGTGTCACCATCTCCAAACTTTCACCTTGATTCTATATAGTTGAGAGAGTGTGAGTGAGTGAAAAAACAAGATAAGGTTCCTCCTTATTTACAGTCTTCATGTCCTTCTAGTTGGGCCCACTTATGTTCTGGGAAGGTGTATTTTATTTATTCTTCTTGGTTGACTTCCCTTCTGGGTTATTTCAACATTTTTCCAATGGATTTCTTGCTTCCTGAATCTTCTCTACATCTAAGAAAGGTCATCTAGGAGGGAAATATCCCCCAACAACTACTAAACATCAATAGTTTCCTGTAGTTTCTTGGGATAATCATACTGTATCTTATCACTGGTAAAATATGGAAGCCCACTCAGGTACATTTGAGTCTTAACTTGTTCATCCTTGATGAAATAAATATATTTCAACAACTCTAAAACTTTCTCTCATCCTCATCTATGGTCATACTCCCAAGATTGAGTTCAAAGAAATCCTTCACTTTCATATCATAATATCGTTAAATCAAGTATTTATTTTGAAAATACCTCTTGAATTCCCTCCAAGTAACCTTATTCTCAGCAATGTGCTACACCTACACAAATTGGTCCTACCACATTGATTCTTTTCCTCTGATCTAATAGATGGAAATTCTTCCTTTTACTTGTGAGGATAAGTTTTGTAACTGTAAGTACTTCCTCATGCACAACAACTAGGTCTCTACATACTCATCCTTATTTTGTTCACCATAAAATGTAGGAGGCTTGATCTTATTCATCTCTCCCTGTAGGTCATCTATTCCATGCCTCCTCATATGCTTCCTGACAGGTGATGGATTTGAACTATTATGTGCTCTCCTAGTCGAATGCCTTGGGGGGTGATGGTGATGCCTACCAAAACTTATTTTTATTCTCCTCTCATAATGATATATTTGACTTCCTTATTTACTTGACTTAGTATCCTTATCCATATTTTTCTATATTCTATCCAAGCTCTACATTAACTTGATGTTGAAACCTTCTTGTTGCTCCTTGGCTTTCATAAGCCTCTCATTATCATCTTATAACTTTGGAAATCCTTTTGTAGAATTTGTATGGTTTCTACTAATTTCATGCTTTCCTCCTTTCCTTCTCCACATCCATTTGAATTTGTACCTTCATTACTCAATATGACATACAATCCCCTGACTTCCTCTTCATGGTTGTAAGTCCTCTGTGTATCTTCCATTTTGTTGATCTCTGTGTTGATCCTGTTTTCATCTAAATTATGTTAACTCTGCAAAATGTGTAGGAAACAAGATTTGTCATGCTAAATAATTTAAAAGATTCATGACAAATATGCAAAATTATGTTCTATATTTTCAAACTCATGGACTCACAGACTCATAATATTGTATCCTTCTTTTCATAAGTTCATCTGAGAAGTCCCAACACTTAGCCATTTTTCTATCTTTATGGACTTGTGGACTCACAGACTCATAATCTTGTATCCTTATTTTTATAAGTCCATCTGAAAAGTCCCAACACCTCCAATTTTTTCTATATTCATGGAATCATAATGTTATATTGTTCTTTTCATAAGTCTATCTAAGAAGTCCCAACACTTAGTCATTTTTCTATCTTCACGGACTTGCGAACTCAGGAACTCATAATCTTGTATCCTTATTTTCATAAGTCCATCTGAGAAGTCCCAACACTTAGCTATTTTTCCATCTTCAAGGATTCACTGACTCATAAAATTGTATCCTTCTTTTCATAAGTTCGTCCGAGAAGTCCCAACACTTAGCCATTTTTCTATCTTTGCAGACTTGTGGACTGACACTTAGACAAATTTCTAATATATTGTTGTAGTTTCATGTGACTGATAGTTGGTATGCGACATGGATCCATGTCACCTGCCAACTATCATCCCATCCAACATGTACCTTCAACCGTGGAAACACATGTCTTTATACCACATCAGATGACATGAGGCCTCCACATCTTGCCAATGTCATTATATGGAAAAATACCCAATTTTTTTTTATTTGCTTATGTTCGAATTTTTCCAAAGAGGCTCAATTCTTCAAAATACCAATGAAATTTCTCTCAATTTTTAATGTTGTAATTTCAACAAATGAATTTCAGACATCCTTCTTCCGACATTTCGTCAACCAGTTTATCGACATAGTCTGTAAATTTCACTTATGTGTTCCACTAGTTGGCCCATCCAGGCTTAGTGTCAAAAGATGGGCTATGATACCACTTTGTAACGTACCCATTACCAACACCTCAACATAATTTCTTTGATACCACTTTGTAACATAACTAGCCACCAAGGCTAGATCACGCCATGAAAAACTCTCTCATTTAACACTTTGATACCATTAGATATATTGATATGTTCTGCATATGAACATAATTAAGAGGAATAATAAAAACATACAATAATAACAATTTATACATATAGACAATATAAATTCTATAACAAAACATCATAATTCATAACATAGAATTTGCACAAATACATAAAGACACTTATCATTAGTGAATTAAACACCAACTCTGTGTAGACCTTCCACGTTCCTCCCATCCATAGACTACACTGGTCATAATCTCAGCAGTGGATCACCCCTGAGGTGGGGCTAAATTGTACTTATGAAAAGGAAGTTCTAAGCCAGTTTAAGGTCTAAAAACCAAAAATAATTCTCACACTCAGGTTCCTACCTTAGAAACCATCCTACAGTCTCTAATTCCCCACATACATGTCCCACCCTAGGAAGTGTGATACTTCTCTGCTCAACAGTCCCTTGGCTTCCCAATTCATTTTCCGAGGCTTTAGCAACAGGCCAGATAGGAAGACTCGGAGCCATGTAGTTGTAGCTTGACCTATAGAAAATAGCCTACAATCTCTCATCCCCCACACACCTGTCCCACCCTAGGAAGTGCGCCCCTTTTCTTCTCAACAATCCCTCGACCACCCCACTTCCCTTCTGGGGTTTCAACAACAAGCTATATATGGAGTCTCAGAGCCCTGTAGCTACAACTTGGTACCTTGGGAATTAATTCCCAACAATTATCTCACCTCAAGTGAATGCTCACAGGCCTGACAACCCACTTCCTCCACACATCAAATCTTTCACCTAGAGAGTAATTCCCATGGGCCTGACAACCTGATTCTCTAACCATGTGCCTAATAGCCTGACTCTTCAACCTGCAACAAAATAAGTTACCAATATGGATGGTAGCATGGATGATTTAAAAATGGTAATTAAGAATCATCGATGAATAATAGACAAAATATGGGGAATTACAGTATATCCCCAAATATATATGCATGTGTCCTTTAAAACACATGGCACCTAAGGGACTCCCTTTTTCCCACTGGTAATTTGTTCCCTTCCCCCAAGAACTTAGGATAACATAAAGTTATATCTATACTTTAGACTTTAGGAATAATAATATAATATTCCTTTGGGATTAATCCCTCAATATTAGCCCCTTTTTAGACTCTTATCCCCCTTTCCCATCTTAATGGATTTTAGCCCCCCATATCCTTTGTGTGGAATGTCGACAACAGTGATGTACTTTATTAAAATATGAGTTTTTACATATTACAATAATAGGCACACTGGCCTTTTATCCAATCCAAGCTCTCCATCCTAATAGCCAAATAGATACTCATTCCTATAATATCTCGGCTCAGTAGCCTATAAAAAATCTGTACAATTTGGGTTTGGTTTAGGGGTATTACAACTCTCTTACTTAGATAATATAAATTATTTCATTCTCTTGGTTGGATTACTGAGAGGGGGTGTGAATTATTAATGATAAACTATACCACTTTTAACCACAATATATATTATTTATCTATACCAACAATATTCAATAGTTTATCATCAATGTATCATCATAATCATTTAAACATAAACATGTATATATCATAAGCATGCAAACATAAGCAACATCACATCATCATCACATCAAGAACACAATACACTAGTATTTACGTGGAAACCTAAATGACAGAAAACCACAAAATGCTTTCTTATATATATCAAGAATTCTTTCATAAGAAGCACCAACTTCCAAATTCTCTAGTTGCAACTGGAAGGAGGATCCAAACCCCTATTCTTAGGATCCAACATGAATCAAGATACAAATACTTGGATTCTTTAGCTCCAACTAGAGGGATACTACAACCCTTTGGGTTCTCCAGCTCCAACCGGAAGGTGGCTACATCCACCTAGTTCTTAATATCCAACCTGATGGAACCTACAACCCCTTGATTCTCTGGCTCCAATTGGAAGGAGGATAAATTCCCCTTTCATTTCCATGTCTTTCCACCTTGAAATATAAATGTATACCATCTATCACAGACTCTTCCACTGTCACTTCCACAAACTCAGTCACTTCCATTGCCACTTTCATTTTCATTCTCACTATCACTGTCGCTATCACAACAACTTGTCCAACCTATCACTCTCTCGTCCACGAAACTAGATCCACTGTCATATGCATGCAAATCATTCCAATATCATCAAGAGAATATCTCAAACCATATGATCAACATAAACAACACATTCCACTACCAAGAATGCAATAATATAACCAACATATTATCACAAGATATGTGCATGTACCATACCATGTACCAAATCTTTACCATGCATCAACCATGCATCAATGATGGATCAACCATATATGTGCCAAATGTGTACCAAGCATGTATATAGATCACCAACAAGTGCCTCATACATATACCAAAATGTATCTCAAACAATGTGCCCAATATTCAACATTCTCCTCAAACCATGTGCCTCAACCATATACCATATCACTCAATATATGTCTCAATCATGCCATACACCATAACATCATCAAGATGTAACCCTCAAAACATGCATATAAACTATTTATTTTTCTATATGAGATAATATTGTATATTAAATATATTATTAGAATGATGAGTGTTCCATATATACAGAACATATTGTGACCATCCATTAAATGATGCGTCCCTTGGATAATCAATATCTATTTATTATTATTATTTACTTATTATATATATTATTTAATAATCAACAATTATATTGTTAATTATTAATTTAAGAGAATTTCTTCCTGATGTTGTCCAAACATCAACACTCCCCATCAATGAGGGAGACATTCTGCATCATGCCAAGATTCTCTCTGAAGTATACAAACTTCACCCTAGACTCATGACACTTGTCTGTTAGTCTTGCGAGATGCCTCTCTCCCACTTAAACTAAGGGGAAACTCCTTCTGAGGCTCTCCCTATGAGCCAATTAACTCTCTCTGAGATCAGACTCACTCTGGGTCAACATGTGATAGCATCTATCATTTTGAGTCTTTATCATTCCTTGTCAAATCACCATGACTAGGAAAAACACTACACCACGGTCGTTCACCATAAGTACACCCCTATGAGTGAATTAGGGAAAATTTTAAGAACCCCCCTAAATTTATATGTATAATAAATGGGTGAATCCCAATGACACATGGGAGAGTGTGAAGGCTATTTTATCAATAACATAATATGAATATATGATATTTTGGCGAATCTTTCACCAAGTTATACAATCTTGTAATATTTGGGTGAATCTTTCACGGAATTATAAAATCTTGTGAGATTTTGGCGAATTTTCACATAATTATAAAACCTTTTAAAAGTCTTGGTGAATCTTTTAAAAGTATATTAATTTAAATAAGTTCGAATCAATGTTCGATCTTGGGAGTATTCCAAGAAATATGGTACAAAACAAAACACTTATGTGACATGTTCTCACCTACACAATGTAGTCAACATGACATTTTGGAGACTAAATATATATGCCAAGTACTAAAAATATCTATGCTTATATCACTAAATATATACATCTATTATATTTCCTTATGCTTTCCCTCTATGAAATTGACCAGATCCACAATGTTCTAGGCTTGTTTATAGAATTTAGTTGAGAAGACATAAAGGCTTAGAGCATTGTCAAGAATCAGGATTCATGTCCCACATAACTTTGTTAACCTATTCAAGTGAGACATTGTATGATTGTTGGGTGATAAAATTTCCCCCTTTTCCTTATCATTTAATGTCATTTTCATCTCATTCTCTTGTATTAATTCATCCCTATTATTTACATTTCATATGAGAACATCAATCCTGGAGAAGACACAATTCATTATTCATTCAAAATTGTGTTATGTTAAAACTTAATTCATACTTTACTTGTAAACTAGGATGATGTTTCCTTAGTCCTAATTTGGGTAATTACACAGTCATACCTGTAAAACACAGAGATGTACATATATGAAAATATGTTCTTGTTGAAACACTATGCTGAAACACTTGGCTTAGGATGAAAAATCCTCCATGTACAAATAAGACTATGTAGAATTAATAAGACTGAATGGATATATGATGGTGTTAAAACACCGTGTTGAAACACGTTGCACACATGAATAAGACTATCCATAATTAATAAGAATGTTCATTGAATGCATATATGTTGGTGCTGAAACACCACACTGAAACATGATGAAGAAGACTATGTTAATATAATCAAGTGAGGCATTGTTGGGTGCTAAAATTGCCCCTTTTTCCTTATCATTTCCATGCCATTTTCACTTCATTCTCTTGTACTAATTCATCCCTATTGTTTACATTTCCTATGAGAACATCAATCCTAGAGAAGGTACAATTCATTATTCATTCAACATTGTGTTATGTTAAAACTTAATTCATAGTTAACTTGTAAACTAGGATGATGTTTCCTTAGTCCTCATTTGGGTAATTACACAGTCATACCTGTAAACCACAAAGATGTACATACATGCAAATATGTTGATGCTAAAACACTGTGATGAAACACTTGGCTCAGGATAAAACATGCTCCATGCATGAAGAAGACTATGTAGAATTAATAAGAATGAGTGCAAATATGATAGTGTTGAAACACCGTGTTGAAACATGATGCAGGAGCATCGTCAGCAGCAAGCGAGCGCGAGTAGCGCCAATGCATTTTTGGCACATGTTCAAAGGTGTTTAAATTCTTTTGATGTAGGATGCACCAAACATAAATGAAGTAGTTAAGAAAGGGCGTACTTGTGATTGTAATCAGACCTTGAGCGTCCCGCTCTCGTCTGAAGGATTAAGAGGCATTTATGCTAGTAAATGTAAGTAGGTAGAATTAAATTCTATATTAGATAGTTTTAGGAGAGGAGGGAAAACCGACTATAGACACCCTCATATTGTATCATTGTAACATTATCAATCGAAGAGAGCATAGGAGAGAAGAATCAGAGAGCTATGTAAATTAAAAACCCATGTACATAAGTTCTGGATTAATACAAATATATTTAGTTCAGACTCATGGTGTTCAATTGCTTTCTGTGTTTGTACATGTTGATTGATATATTCTTGTTACTCTCTGTTATGCATCTGCTTTGATGCGTGAATGTATGATTTCATATTTAATGTCTGAAATCTAAAGAGAGGGAGAGCAAGGAACGAGTTTCAATTGTTTCTCTATCTGAGCAAGAGTTTTCCTGCAAGGAGTGCAGTGAAATTGTTCGCAAGGTGTGCGTTGACAGAAATCAAAGTTCGTCTCTGAAAGCTCAGGAGGGATAACATTGTTCTCATTCTCATAGAAGTGCAAGTTAAGCACAGGAGCCATGCAAAGTGTGCACTGGCCGAGTAGAGTCTCAGAGTTTGCAACCTGAGGGAGTTGTTGAAGGACTATTATTGCAAAGAGAGTGCACAGAGTCTAAGAATTCAAATACTTGGAAGTATTTGAAGGGTTGCTGCAAGGAATGCGTGCAGGAATATTTTTGAAGACTCGAGTTTGTGGTAAAATATCATAAGAGTTAGTGCCTTGAAGTGTTGAAAGGAGGCGTAGCGAAGTTGTTTTGTAGGTGGACAAGTTCCGTGAAGGAATAACTTGTTCATTTCGTAGGAGTTGTCAAGGAGGCATTGGACAGTCAAAATTCTCCGTGCAGAATTCGCGAAGTCCCGAGAGCCGTCAGATCTTGTAGAGGAGCAAGGAGAGTTATAGCAAGTGTTTTCTGAAGTGTAAAGCTCAGAAGAAAATGAGTCGTAGGATCTGAGCCAATAGGGGCCATTGGATCATTCACATAATCTCATTTCGGGGTTTCGTGAGTTGGAGAACCGAAAGCCTTGAAACAAGATTTGCGAAATCACGAAGTGCGAAGTCTCGAAGGGGCAAAAAGATTTAAAGATCGTGGATAGTGGAGAGTGGACAAGTGGCGTACTTGTCGACACGGAGGTCAAACCTTTGTTGACCATTTTGGGGTTTCGTGGGTTGGAGAACCTAAAGTTTAGCATAAGGACTCGCAAAGTCGCGAAGTCTGAAATTTCGAAAAGGCGAGAAGTTTCGTTGTGGGCCAGCACTGGGAAACGTGTCAGAATTTGACATTTCAGCATATCAGAGGATAAGAAGTCAATACTTTTGTCCCAAAAATCCTGAAGTCGCGAGTTGCGATAAGGAGTAATGAGGAGTTAGGGATCTCGGCACTTCAGGTGTCGGGATATAAAGGAGGCAACGCTTCGGGAAGCAAAGTCACGAAGTGTTCAAGCTGGGCATGAGGGACACGTGTTAGAACCACAAGGTGGGCCCGTGTGATAGATAGGCGGACACACGTCGCCTAGCAAAAGGAGTCAACACTCCGTTGACTTCTCGCATCTTAGGAATTCGTGAGATAAGAGCATGGGGACTCGACGTTGAAACTCACAAAGTGGCAAGTAGCGAGAGGTGCTAGTGTTAATTCTAGCCGGTGGTCACGCACGGAGGGCACTGACAATGGAAGGAGCCATTCCCGTATCGGCATTTTGGGTATCGCAAGACTGGGAAGGAAGAGTCGGGAGTTTCGACTCATGAACTCACGAGTGACGAGTTGTGACAAGCACCTTCTGGATTAGGCCTTAGTCATAGCGTTGTGGTCGCACAGAGAAGTGGAGCTCTCACCTAGTGTTGTTCGCACAGGGGAGCTTATGAAAGGACCTGTGGATCGATTGAATTGAGATTCCAGTAAGGAACCAAAAGATCCGATTTGGATGAAAGGAGAAAAAGAATGATCCTGTGAGCGGACTTCAGCTCGAGGGTCAGGGAGGTCTGCGTCAGTGTGGTATCAGAGCCTAGAAAGATTTCTTTTCTTTTTGTAGCAGGGAAAAGAAAGATTCACCATGCCGCCAAGAAGAAGAGATAGGCAAACACCCGATCCACCAGAGGAGAGGGAAATGCCAGAAGAAAGGGGTAGGCAGGTGCCAAATCCAGCCATGGAAAGAGAGATGCATAACATACGCGCTAGACTCGTGGATGTGGAAATAAAACAGAGGTGCATAGCCAATGTTGGAGATGTTAGTGAATCTGAAAGTGAAGATGAAGCTGGACATGAAGGAGAAGAAGTTGCAGCAAATGAACGTTTGATTAGGGTGGTTGCAAGAATGAGTGCCAGGGAAAAAATGGACATTACAGTATATGAGGGAAACCTAGATGTTGTAGAGCTTCAAGACTGGATTAGAGCTCTGGACACGTATTTTAACTATGAAGATGTCGAGGAAGACAGGAAGGTCAAACATGTTGTCACAAGATTGAAAGGACATGTAGCATTGTGGTGGGATGAGCTACAAGATGACAGACGCTGCAAAGGCAAGCAGAAAATCAAGAGTTGGGATAGGATGGTTGCAAAGATGAAGGCAAAATTCATTCCCAGGGATTACCAGATTACTCTGTTTCGGAGAATGCAAAATTTGAGATAGAAGCTAATGTCAGTGAAGGAGTACACTGAAGAATTCTACAAGCTAAACATCAGGGTAGGTCATCGCGAAAGTGATGATGAAAAAGTTGCTAGATATATGAATGGTCTACGATACGACATTCAGGATGAGATGAGCATGATGACCATATGAACGGTGGAAGATGCTTATTAGATGGATCTAAAGGATGAAGAGAAGATGAGCCGAAAGAAAATTCAGAGAGCCTGAGGCAGAAGTCATCCCAGAGGCAAGACAGTTGTCCAAGATAGGAATCAGAAGCATAAAGAAGAGTGGAAGAAACCTCAACCTCAAACTGAGAGAGGTGGAATCTCATAGAAAGGGAAGTATACTGAACAAAGAGGACAGTATGTTGATAACAACACTTTTCCTCACATTAGAGGTAGAGGAAGAGGAAGAGGTGGAGTGGTGAAATGATTCACATGTGGAAAGGTTGGACACAACTCTTATGAGTGTCCAGATAAGAAGAAAGAAGGAGGTGAGACTCACATTGCCGAAGCACAAAGGTGGAATGTTGAGGCAGAGGATGTTGAAGGCAGAAGATCACTGGTGATGAGGAAAGTTCTCTTAACACCAGAAGAGGAGGCGGAGAATCTAGTGCAAAGGAAAAGTCTTTTCTGGACTGCTTGCAAGACCAAGGACAGGGTATGCAAGGTCATTGTGGATAGTGGTAGCATAGACAATCTCATTTCTACGGAGATGGTAGAAAAGCTGGAGCTAGAGACTATTGAACATCCAAGTCCATACAGAGTTTCATGGCTACAAAAAGGACATCAGGTAAATGTCACTAAACAATGTTTAGTTGAATTTAAGATAGGAGGATATAACGATAAGATATTGTGTGATGTCATTCCCATGGATGTTTGTCATCTATTGCTGGGTAGACCGTGGCAATATGATAGGAATGTGATTCATTATGGGAGAAAGAACACATACACCCTAGAGAAGAATGGGAGAACTCACATGTTGTTGTCAATTAAGGACCAGGAAGTAAAACTTGAAGTAAGCTATGTTGTACTTCTCATGAGTGGGAAGGAACTTCTTACAGAGGTTAAGAAGAAGGAGGAACCGCAATTCATTGTGGTCAGGAAGCCTAAAATTGTTTTGACCAGCACAAGAGTGGATGATCTACCAAAGGAAATCCAACAGCTATTGGAGGAATTTGTTGATATACTAGTGGACGAACTACCTCGTTCGTTGCCACCTATTAGAAGTACAAGTCATCACATTGATCTTATACCTGGAGCTAGTTTACCAAACAAGGCAGCGTACAGATTGACGCCGCAGGAGAATGAAGAGGTCAAAATACAAGTCTAGGATTTAATGGACAAAGGGTTGATTAGAGAAAGCTTGAGTCCATGTGTTGTTCTGACAGTGCTCAGTCCAAAGAAAGACGGAGGCTGGAGGATGTGTACTGAATTGAGGGAAATCAACAAGATAACCATCGTGTATAGATTCCCATTGCCAAGAATGGATGATTTGATGGATTTCTTAAGTGGGGCCAAATTTTTTTCAAAAATTGATTTGAAAAGTGGTTATCAACAAATTCGTATGAGAGAAGGAGACGAATGGAAGACAACATTCAAAACCAATGAAGGGTTGTATGAATGGCTTGTCATGCTGTTTGATCTAGAAAACACGCCGAGAACTTTCAAGAGGTTGATGAACGAAGCCCTGAAGGAGTTCATCGGAAAATTTGTCATAGTATACCTTGATGACATACTGATTTTCAGTAAAACAGAGGCAGAGCATCTGAAACATTTGGCTACAGTGATGCAGAGGCTACAACAAGAGAAGTTGTTGATAAATATGAAGAAGTCCTCATTCATCAAGACAAAGCTCAATTATTTGGGGTTTGTTATTTTTCCAGATAAGTTGAGGATGGATCCAGATAAAGTGGAGGTGATTAATAATTGGCCATCACCAAAGAATATCTTTCAAGTTCGAAGTTTTCATGGATTGGCTAGTTTCTACAGGAATTTCATCAAGAATTTCAGTGGAATTAGTGCACCAATGACAGACACAGTGAAGAAAAGACATAAGTCTTTTCACTGGACAGAAGAAGCAAAGAAAAGCTTCAATTTGTTGAAAAGGAAAATCACGGAACAACCAATTTTGGTGTTATCGGATTTTAAAAAGACATTTCAAGTAAAATGTGATGCAAGTGGATTTGTAATAGGGGTAGTCTTGAGCCAAGAAGACAGGTCGATAGCATACTTCAGTGAGAATCTAAATGAAACCAAAATGAAATACTCCACATATGACAAGGAGTTCTATGCTATTATTCAGGTATTGAAGAAGTGGAGACACTATTTGATTCCTAAGGAGTTTGTTTTATACAGTGAAAATAATGCTTTGCAATTTGTGACTCAACAGGAGAAGTTGAATCAAAGACATGTAAAATGGGTTGAATACGTGCAGAACTTTACTTTTGTAATTAAGCATATTTCTGGAACTGCTAACAAGGTTGTTGATGCTTTGAGCAGGAAATGTTTGCTATTGCAGGAGTTCAGAGTCAAAACAATGGGTTTTGATGATCTCAGGAACATGTACAAAGATGATCCAGATTTTAAAGAAGTGTATGAGGTGACTGAGAATCCAATTCTTAGGGAGAGAAGCCAATGGGCCGAATACATGATCTAGGATGCATTGTTATTCAGGGGAAATTAGTTATGTATTCCGAAGGGCTCCCTAAGGGGGAATCTGTTGAAGGAGAAACACAGTGGAGGATTGGCCAGGAATTTCGGTCATGACAAGACGTTCTCAAAGTTAAATGAGTCATATTTTTGGCCAGGAATGAGAGAAGACGTCAAATGATTCGTGGACAGATGTAGAATTTATCATCATTCAAATGGAAAGAGGCAGAATGCAGACTTATATCAACCGTTACCCATACCTGAGAGGTCATGGGATACGGTAAGCATGGAATTCATATTGGGTCTGCCAAGAACCCAAAGAGGGTTCGACTCGATCTTTGTAGTGGTGGATAGATTTTCTAATATGGCACACTTCATACCGTGTCAGAAAACCAGTGACACAACTCACATTGCGAACCTGTTTTTCAAAGAAGTCATTCGACTTCACGGCTTACCAAGGAGCATCGTCTTAGTTCGAGACACCAAGTTCGTGGGACACCTATGGAGAACCTTATGGAAAAAGCTGGGAACAAACTTTTCATTCAGTTCAACTCATCATCCTCAAACGGATGGATAGACAAAAGCTGTGAATAAGAGCTTGGGAGACTTGTTGAGGAGTTTGGTGACTGAACATCACAGTCAGTGGGACAACATTCTTCCACAGGCAGAATTTTCTTATAATGATTCGCTTAATAGGAGCACATGGTAGAGTTCGTTCCAAATTTTTTATGGGACACAGCCAAGAGGAATTTTTGAACTGAGGGATTCAGAACGGGATGATATAAGAAGTGCTAGTGCAGAAGATTTTGCCGAAGCAATGAAGGAACTTCACAGCTAGGTGAAGGAGCGGTTGCAGAACTCAAGATAGGAGTATAAGCGCAGAGAAGATCAACACAGGTGACAAATTCAGTTCGAAGTTGGTGATTTGATTCTTGCACACTTGAGAAAGGAAAGGTTCCCGAGAGAAACATACAATAAATTGAAAATGAAGAAATTGGACCATGTAAGGTCTTGAAGAAATTTGGGGAAAATGCTTATGAGATTGAATTACCCGATGGGATTGGAATTTCTCCGATATTCAACATCTCAGATTTGTACCCATACAAAGCTGGAGAAGAAAGTGAACAACCATAGGTTCAATGGACAAAATAGATGCCAGTTGCAGAGAAACCACAGATGGAAAGCATACTGGACAAAAGAATTAGCAAAAGGACCAGAAGAAGGGAATATTTTGAATACTTCGTCAAGTGGAAGGGACATCCAATTGAATATGCCAGCTGGGAAAATGAAGGCGAAATCCAGAAGCATGGAAAGACTATGTGAGAGCTCATGGACAGGAGCCCATGAAAATTTTCAAGCGAGGGAGTATGATGCAGGAGCATCGTCAGCAACAAGCGAGCGTGAGTAGCGCCAATGATTTTTTGGCACATGTTCAAAGGTGTTTAAATTGTTTTGAAGTAGGATGCGCCAAACATAAATGAAGTATTTAAGAAAGGGAGTACTTGTGATTGTAATCATACCTTGAGCGTCCCACTCTTGTCTGAAGGATTAAGTAGCATTTATGCTAGTAAATGTAAGTAGGTAGAATTAAATTCTAGATTAGACAGTTTTAGGAGAGGAGGGAAAACTGACTATAGACACCCTCATATTGTATCATTGTAACATTATCAATCGAAGAGAGAATATTAGAGCAGAAGCAGAGAGCTGTATAAAGTAAAAACCCATTTACAGAAGTTCTAGATTAATACAAAGATCTTTAGTTCAGACTCATGGTGTTCAATTGCTTTCTGTGTTTGTACATGTTGATTGATATATGCTTGTTACTCTCTATTATTCATTTGTTTTGATGCGTGAATGTATGATTTCATATTTAATGTCTGAAATCTGAAGAGAGAGAGAGTAAGGAATGAGTTTCAATTGTTTCTCTATCTAAGCAAGAGTTTTCCTGCAAGGAATCCAACAAAATTGTCCGCAAGGTGTGCGTTGACAGAAATCAGAGTTCGTCTCTGAAAGCTCAGGAGGGATAACATTGTTCTTATTCTCGTAGAAGTGCAAGTTAAGCATTGGAGTCGTGCAAAGTGTGCACTAGCCGAGTAGAGTCTCAGAGTTTGCAGCCTGAGGGAGTTGTTGAAGTACTGTTGTTGCAAAGAGAGTGCGCAGAGTCTAAGAATTCAAATACTTGGAAGTATTTGAAGGGTTGTTGCAAGGAATGCGTGCAAGAGTATTTTTGAAGACTCGAGTTTGTGGTAAAAGATCAGAAGAGTTAGTGCCTTGAAGTGTTGAAAGGAGGCATAGTGAAGTTGTTTTGCAGGTGGACAAGTTCCTTGAAGGAATACCTTGTTCATTTCACAGGAGTTGTCAAGGAGGCATTGGACGGTCGAAATTCTCCGTGGAGAATTCGCGAAGTCCCGAGAGCTGTCAAATCTTGTAGAGGAGCAAGGAGAGTTACGACAAGTGTTTTCTAAAGTGTAAATCTTAGAAGAAAAAGAGCCATAGGATCTGAGCCAACAGGGGCCGTTTGATCATTCACGTAATCTCATTTCGGGGTTTCACGAGTTGGAGAACCGAAAGCCTTGCAACAAGATTCACGAAATCGCGAAGTGAGAAGTCCCGAAGGGGCGAAAAAATTTAAAGATCATGGTTGGTGGAGAGTGGACAGGGGGCGTACTTGTCGACATGCAGGTCAAACCTTTGTTGACCATTTCAGGGTTTCGTGGGTTGAAGAACTGAAAGTTTAGCATCAGGACTTGCGAAGTCGCGATGTATGAAATTCCAAAAAGGCGGGAAGTTTTGTTGTGGGCCAGCACTAGGAAACGTGTCAAAATTTGGCATTTCAGCATATCGGAGGATAAGAAGTTGATACTTTTGTCCCAAAAATCCCGAAGTCGCGAGCTGCGATAAGAAGTAACGAGGAGTTCGAGATTTCGGCACTTTGGGTGTCGAGATATAAAGGAGGTAGCACTTCGGGAAGCGATGTCTCGAAGTGCCGAAGTTGGGCACGAGGGACATGTGTTAGAACCACAAAGTGGGCTTGTGTGATAGATAGGCGGACACACATCGCCTAGTAAAAGGAGTCAACACTCCGTTGACTTCTCACATCTCTAGAATTCATGAGATAAGAGCATGGGGACTCGGCATTGAAACTCCCGAAGTGGCGAGTAGCGAGAGGTGCTAGTGTTAAGTCTAGCCGGTAGTCACACGCAGAGGTTGTTGATAAGGGAAGGAGCCATACCTATATCAGCATTTTGGGTATCGCGAGATTGGGAAGGAAGAGTTGGGAGTTTCAACTCACGAACTCACGAGTGGCAAGTTGTGACAAGCGCCTTCTGGGTTAAGCCTTAGTCATAGAACTATGGTCGGACGGAGAAGTGGAGCTCACACCTAGTGCTGTTTGTGCAGGGGGTCTTCTGAAAGGACCTGTGGATCGATTGAATTGAGATTCCAGCAAGGAACTGAAGGAGCCGATTCGGCTCAAAGGAGACAAAGAACGATCCTGTGAGCGGACTTCGACCCAAGGGTTGGGGAGGTCTGCATCAAAACACACTGTACACATGAAGAAAACTATGCATAATTAATAAGAATGTTCAATGAATGTATATATGTTTGTGTCGGAACACCATGTTGAAACATCGTGCTGAAACACACACAAAAAAGACTATGTTAATATACTCAAGTGAGACATTGTTGGGTACTAAAATTTCCCCTTTTCCTTATCATTTCCATGCCATTTTCATCTCATTCTCTTGTATTAATTCATCCCCATTGTTTACATTTCCTATGAGAACATCAATCCTAGAGAAGGTACAATTCATGTAGGTGTATGTGGTTTACAACCTACATGTATGACTAGTCATTGTGAGATGTGGCTGACATGATATTGGAAAATAATGACTATTCCACGCCCTTCCACATCACCAAAAGACGACCATTACCGTTAGTTCAAGTTGGGGGATATCCCATCATCCCTGAATAAATTAACCAACTGCTTCCATAAACGTTCAATCAACATGGTTTTCAGGTTTATTTTTCCCACAAATTCAAATCACCACCACCTTTCCAAAAATACCAACAAATATCCTTCCATTATTCCTGCGCGCTCATGCATGTTGAAGCTCTTGGGTCTGTGTTGGGAGTTTTTAACCTGAAACTCCTTTGCAATACTTTAACAACTAATTACACAAAATAACATTCATCATGGGATTATTTGTAGTCCATCACGAACCAATAACCCTCGAATCCCTGTGTCGATGCCCAAAAGTCTATAGAATATTTGAATATGTAGGGTGGTAGCATATTTTGAGCGGTTGGATGAGTTTGACAATGATATTTCCCTAGAAATCATCGATAATTTAACATGAAACCATTCACATGTTAGAGGTTTTGAGATTAGTGTAACAAAGGCGGTTATATCATCTATCATGGGGCTTCCCACCACTAGCAGAAAATGGTTTGGATGAAGGACAACCATTCCTAATGCAAAGACCAATTTCTTAGAGGAAGGAGAGAAAGTGCAGCCTAGAGGACGTGAAAAAAAATAGATTATTTACCTCAAACTTGGGACCATGTTACTATTTTCTTGAAGAAATATATTACATGTGAAGGTAGGTACAAGATTGTTTACACATATGATTTTGTTTTGTTGTCACACCTTCATCATGGCTCATTGATAAATATTATTTATTATCTGTTAGAATCTTTGCATAATATGGAACATTATGTAAGACAATATTGTTTTCCCGAATGTTCTGTCACATAACACTGTCTGATAAAATTAATAGAGTTGAGAGCCTTAGAACTACAAAACCATACATGGGCTCAATTCATTGCCATAGGAGTAGTAGAAGTTGATGAAAATGATGGAAATGAATTAGAAGAGGAGGTAGGAAGTAGTGACAAGATTATTTCAGATAGGGACAGAGAGGAAAGAGAAGGAATTAATGAAGAGTTGGGAAAATATAATGTTGTTGGAGAACTAGGATAGGGCACTGGTGATGTAGAAATGAGGGATAGCCCTAGAGTTTTGATTGTAGAATATGTACATATGGAATATATTGGAGTGCATATGGAGGAATATTTTCACTAAAACCCTGAAAAATCACCTACCATTATAACATAGGAAAATGACAAGTTGATAGAGGAGAATCAACCAACACAACACAAAGGAGGAGATACAAAAAAAGAACTGAATGTGAAAGAACCCATGGAAGAAATGAGGGAAGGATCAGATATAGATATGTCTTCTATATGTAAAGTGAAGTAATTAAGTGTGGAGAGGTCATTGTCACCTAAAAGGGCAGAAACTCCATTAGAATAGATTTGGGAGGTTGAAACAGTGATTCTAAACGAGAATGCAATTAATTTGCATGAATAATCATCTTATTTTCATGATGATTATTCCCATGTTTCCCTTGATTATGAAGTTGAAATTGTCTCAGAGAAACCTCCCCAAAGAGTGCCAAATATATTTAGAAGGAAGAGACCATTGCCAACGTTTCCATCAAATTTCCCAAGTAAAAGGAGAAGGACCAAGGCTGTTGTTGCAGTAGAAGTAGTTAAACTGAAAATGGAAGAAATTGAGATTCATGTGATGTTTCCTCTTTCACCCACTGTTACATAAGACCCAATGGGTGATGAAAAACAACACGAAGTTGTCATTGTAACACATGAACAAATTGACAACCTGAGCCCAAATCAAAGAGTTGTTGAAACACAAGAACCTGTTGTTGAAAGAGGTAAAAGTCAGATTCATTCCCTTTTTTTCATAATGATCAATTGAAAAGAGACATTTAGAGGCCTAGGGGGAATTGGAAATTCTAAAAGAAGAAAAGGGATCCCAAAGGCCTCCGCCTCATGATCTGGATTTATTCGTGCAAGCATCCCATATTTTAGGAGGACAGACTGCATCATCAGAGAAGGATGAAACACATGAAACATTTTAAGGAATATTTGTCTCCTCATTGTGGGGATATTTATAGATTGGATGGGTATGAGATGACCCTCCTTGATCCCTCATCTTTGGGACTAATCATAACAAAGGGAGAGTTGGATGATGCAACACAGATAAATAAAGCCACTACCACACAAGAACTAATGGCTAAGGAAGAAGAAAAATAGACTGCTGAAACACCTGAGAATGCCATTGTAACACAAGAACCAGTGGTATCTGATTTAAATACACATTATAATAAGGATATACAGGAATATACAACTGTAACACAAGAACCAGTGATGGATAAGACTGCTAAACCAACCCAGCCTAAGAGTACCACTGCTACACAAGAACCAACGGTACCTAATTTAAATCAACAATTTGATGAGGCCACGGAAGAAGAAACTGTCACACAAGAACCAGTGGTTGATGAAGAGGATTTATCAAAACCATATAAAGTCACTTTTACAAAAGAACCAGTGACACAAGCTCAAATTCCTCTTGAAATCAATGATGAGAATGAACAAGAGGTTGACCATCATGACACAGAAGATAATACTATCTTTTTGTTGGTAGATATTCATAAATTGAAGCAACATATTTCCATGTTTGGAGAAGGAATGATTCATATTCCATCCCACAGAAAGGAAATACAAGACCACATGGAGAAATACGTTGAATTTTTTATGTCTTAGAAATTTGAATGGGAAGAAATGAAGAAGAAATTGGGAGAGTTGAAGAAGTTGCAAGTTAAGTGCTAGATTCTGCAACAGGATAAAAATAAAATGTATTGGTCAGCAGAAGAGTTGTTGAGCTATAGAATCCATTCTCCCTAATACTTGGTCTACCTTCATGAACAATTAACTCTTTTTAATCTTAAATCTATTAAATAAGGAAGGCCTTATAAAATGATTAGTGCCTCTGAGTTTTTAGAAACTTTCTCCTAGAGTGATTTCTCAGATCAACATTTCTTGTGTGAGATTTATTTTCATGAACATGCCTACTTATTGGATATATAATTTAATCATGTTCCCTATGGAGGATATGTGCAGCTGAGAGCCTTCACTTATTTTTTGAACAATCATTTAAAATGGTGGAATGCCTTCCACACAATATAGAAGAATGAAGGAGAAGAAATATTATGGATTAGGGGTGAACTTCGTACTCATGTTACTATTTTTAATATGCATAAACACATACTCAACCTGTCAACTTGTCACTGTGAGATATATCATTGTAAACCTGTACCAATAAATCTAAACCATGCATCAACCTGTACCTCAACATGTAATCAACATGTACCATAAACAAGTGCATCAACCATGCACCAACCTGTACCAAATAACCTGTAATCAACCTGTACCATAAACAAGTGCATCCAACCATATAACAAGTATGTACCAATCATGTGTCAACTACTCATCAACTATGACTCATCAATATGTATCAACCTCATAAACTATACACCTCATGTATGTGCCAACTCATCAACTACTTGTCTCAACCATGTACTCAACATGTACCTCAACCAAAATCCCTCATCAATTTCATCATACAAATATGATTTGTAGCTTTGTAATAGAACTGTTTTATATGATCACATTCCTGCAAACCTTTCTTAACATCAACAACAAGAAACTAGCATTTTCATCAAACTTTTCTTTAGTCTCACATGCCTAGTTTTGGATTAGTCAACAACCCTAATTTGAGGTAATCATAACTTTGTACTTGTAATGTATAAATATCTGAAACTAATACACAATGTTATTCAATATTTTTTATGCAATTCCTCCAGGTGTCACTACTTTTAACCTCTCAGAAAGGGAGTTATAGTAAAAATGGCATACCTTGCTTAATTTTGGCTTATTCCAGAGAGAGACCTGGTAGAGCGTGCCCCACATGGAATATTTGTTGAATTTATCTGAAGATATTATAAAAAAAACTAATGAATGTACCCTAACCAACACATTTGGTTTCACGGAATTTGGATATGTTATGAAGAAGTTATGACTTTTTTAACCGAAACACTTGTTTTTGACTAGTTTTAGGACTAGCCACAAACCCTATTTTCCACGGAGTGTAACTCCAAAAATACAATGACCCACAAGATTAATTTCTTACCATAGATACTTGGATATATTTTTTCAATGGAATAGAAATTTCACAGTCTGAATCATTATAGAAATTTTTTTATAGCCAAAATGGTGAGATGACCTGTAAATAACAAACCTTAGAAAGCACCATCAAAAGAATTTATCCTTCCTTGCATTTCAGCCTTCTTTTCTTCACCTTCCCTCAAAATTTCAGCTTAGATATCCTTGGTTACCTCAGACACCTATAGATATTCAATATTCTCAAGTGTTGTTAAAATGAGATAGCCTTGCCTCTTATTTATACTCTCCAAGTAGCTTCCCTAAAAACATCTTCTAGGTCACTTGGCCTCACTTTCCTTATTTTAGGGTTAACCCACTTCTAATTTCTCCATTAAATTTATTATTGAAATAATTTATTTTGTATTCACTTTTTATTATAATACACACATTACTTCACTTTATTATTTACCTTTTAAAATCTCTTAAACCACATTGACTACTTTGACCTTTTGGGGCTTCTAGATGACATATCAGGGTCCTCCAACTTCATAAGGCCATACATCTCAAACCGTGATGAGTTATGTGACGTTCCACATACCACCAGAAATGGAATGATATGTACTATCCATATAGAATAGTATTATCTGAAAATATATTATAACTTATACCTTTATCCATCAAACAAACTAGGGTCCATTACCCAAACCCGGGGTCTCCAACTTCTCATCGCATAAATCTCTAATCGTGAGGAGTTATGTGACGTTCCACATACCACTGAAAATGGAATGAAAAGAACTATCCATATAGGATAGTTTACCTAACAAATTCATTTTCCTTCATCTCATTATTCCACAATTAAGCATGGGTTCTCTTACTCTGCGAAGTGTCTTCCCGTGAGGGCTTTCACCATAAGAGGACCACTTTGGAGTTCATCCATATTTACTTCTTATCAACCATGAAAAGACAATAATGAGTCATTTTTGCATCAAAAAATATTGGGTCCATTACCCAAACCTTTGTGCTACGGGGATTTCTTCAAGGGTTGACATCAATGACAACCAACCTTAATCAACAATCTCCCCCTTTGGCATTGATGGCAACACTCTGATGCAATACTAAAATCATATCACTCATGATCCCCCTGGAACCATGCCTCTGTCCTATGTATATGATAAATTTGCCTTTGTCCTCTGCATCTGATAAATCTTCTCCCCTTGGAACCATGCCTCTATCCTCTGCATTTGATAAATATCTCCCCCTTTGTCATCAATGACAAAGCTATCTTTCCATCTGGGGTTTCTCCGCCTAAATGAATTGTCCTCTTATGGTGCTTCCTCATGTACATCTAAGACATATAAGATAAGCATTCAAAAAGCATTAAAAAATAGTTCATTTTGGAGTAGAAATAACTCCAAGTCTTTGGCCAAGATATTCAAAGGCTTCCCGTGGAAGTGGTTTTGTAAAGATGTCTGCCACTTGTTCTTTTGTGCCCACATACTCAACTCTGATGTTCTTTTCTGTAACTCGTTCCCGTAGAAAGTGATACTTGATTGGAATGTGCTTTGTCTTGGAGTGCATCACTAGGTTTTTTGAGATACTGATGGCACTTGTATTATCACAATATATTGGAATGGGCTCATCATACTCAACCTATATATCTGTCAATGTTTGTTTTATCCAAAGAACATGTGTACAACATGTTGTTGTTGCAATATACTCTTCCTTGTCTATAGATAGAGATATTGATGATTGTTTCTTGCTTAACCATGATACTAAACACTCACCTAAGTAGAACGCTTCTCCACTGGTGCTTCATCGGCCATCAATACAACCTGCCCAATCTGCATCTGTGTAGGCAATAAGTGATAGATATTTCCCATTTAGATACCATAATACAAACTCTTTTGTTCCTTTGAGATATCTGAAAATCCTCATTGCTGCTAATACATGTGATTCCTTTGGTGCTTCTTGAAATCGTGCCACCTGTCCAACTACTTGCATTACATCTGGTCTAGATGCTATCACATTTAGTAGGCTGCCAATCATTGACCTGTATTTCCACTTATCTGTAGACTTTGAATCATCATCTTTGCTCAACTTACAACTGGTTTGCATGGGAGTGATAACTGGTTTGAAATATTCCATTCCAAACCTCTTTAGAATTTCTTTGATATACTTGGTTTGAGAAATAAAAATTCCTTAGTTGCTTTGATGTATTTGAATTCCCAGAAAGAAGGATAGTCCTCCAAGTAACGACATTTCAAATTCATTATGCATGCCTTTTGGAAATTTCTGGCTTAACCTGTCATCATCACTACCAAAAATAATACCATCAACATAAACTTCAATTAATAAAATATTACCTTGACTTACCTTGATGTAGAGGTTTTTGTCTGCACTTCCTTTTATGAACCCTACCTGCTACAGATACTTATCCAATCTGGAGTACCATTCTCTAGGAGCCTGTTTTAGACCATACAATACCTTCTTTAATTTACATACATAGTTTGTGTTCTCTGACAAATGAAATCCTTCTGGTTGTTCAATGTAGACTTCTTCTTCAAATTCCCCATTTAGAAAAGCTTATTTTACTTCCATTTGATATAATTTAACATTTTTGGAGCATGCATAAGCTAAAAGTAAACATATTGCTTCCATTCTGGCAACTGGGGAAAATGTCTCTTCAAAGTCGAGTCCTTCAATCTGTGCATATCCTTTACAAACCAATATAGCTTTGTTCCTTGTAACCTGTCCATCTTCATTCAATTTATTCTTAAAAAACCCATTTTCTGTCGATCACATTCTTATTCTTTGGTCTTGGAACCAATTCCTAAGTGTCATTTTTCTCTATTTGATCCAATTCTTCATCCATGTCCTTATTCCAAAATTCATCCTTGTTGGCTTCTTCAAAACAATTTGGTTCAATTGTAGATAAGAATGCTAGGTGTGTTTGTTCTGGTAAATGGATTTTTCTTCTAGTCTCAACTTCTGCATCTTTGTTTCCAATAATCTAATCTAAAGGATGATTCTTCTGTACTCATTTGCTAGGTGTCTTTGGAGATACTTTATGAACTTTCTCTTCTGCTTCTATCAAATTCTCTTCATCTTCATCTTCCTCTTCTACTTATTTTTCATCTTCTTCTTCGAAAAGTTGTTCCATTGATTTTTTTTCTTCTTCTTTTGATTCTGGTCTGCCTTTTTAATCAATTGTTACATTGATTCTTTCCACAACTTTGTTTAATCTTAGATTGTAACACTTGTATGTTTTCCTTGTACTTGAGTAACCAACAAGTATTCATTTTTCCACACGAGAGTCAAAATTTCTCATTCTTCCATCTTCTCTTTTGATGTAGCATTTTCTTCCAAAAACTCTGAAGTGCTTCACATTTGTTGGTCTTCATTGCCATAGATCATAGGGGGTTTTATCAGTGTTGTTTTTGAGCATTACTCTGTTTTGAATTTGAACAACTGTATGCACTACCTGTTTCAATAATATATCTGTCAAATTGGAATACATTAGCATTGTTCGAGCCATTTCTTGTACTGTCCTGTTCTTTCTTTCAACAACTCCATTCTGTTGAGGTGTCCTAGCAACGAAGAAATACCTTTTTATTCCATGACTTCTACAGTAGTCCATAAATTCCTTTAAAGTGAACTCTCCTCCATGATCAGATCTCAAACATTTGATTCTTGAATCCATCTCATTTTCAACCATTTCCTTGTAGATATTGAAGTTTTCAAAAGCTTCTGACTTGTTCTTGAGAAAACAAATTGCAGTCATTCTTGTATAATCATCAACTAATAACATAAATTATTTTTCACCTTTTAATCCCTTTGTTGTAGTTGTTCCAACTAGATCAGTGTGCACAATTTCCAGTGGTCTTGTTGTTGAATATTCCTTTGATTTGAACCTAGTCTTTGTTTTCTTTCCTTGTTGACAATGCTTGCATAAAGTGCTGGTTGGTTTCGTGATCTGAGGAATTTATTTGACTGCTTCTCTTTTGCTGACTTTGACAAGGTTATCAAAATGCATGTGACCCATTATTCTATGCCATACCCAACTTTCATCTTCCTTTCCTAGACAACACTTTTTAGTTCCAATTTCACTTAACAAATATATGTTGTTTGAAGTTCTTGCAATTGTATCGACCAATTTCCCTGAACCTTCTTTTCTTATCTCACACTTTTCTGAATCAAAAGTAAGTTTATGACCTTGGTCACACATTTGACTCACACTTAGAATATTATGTTTCATATCTTCTACGAGTAGAACATTTTGTGCCTTTTCATTCTTGTTCCCAATTCAGACTGTGCCTTCTCCAATGATTTTGGATGAATTATCATTTCCGAAGGAGACTGGTCCATTTTTTTCTTTTTGTAATGTAAGAAATTTGTCTTTATCACCTATCATGTGTTTTGAACATCCACTGTCAACATACCAACCATGTTTCTTCTGCTTAGCTTGTAGAGTGACTATGCATTCTTCATTGTTATATTAATCTTGCTTTCTTCTCCATGTCATTTTCGTAGGTTCTTGTCTGTGACTTTTGTTATTTTGTTGAGGTTCTTTAGGAGGGACTATCGTTCTGCAATCCTTGGCCATGTGTCCAAAATTGTTACATTTGTAACATTCCACTTTAGTGCTCAAAGATTCAAACCTGTTGTAACTTCTTCTTTGTGTGTCACTAGGTTTCCTTGAATAATCCCTTTGTGTATAATTTTCAAAGCTGTTAATGTTCTTGTTGTTAGCTCTGCAATTCACAGCTTTATGTCCAAAATTATTACATTCATAACATAAACCAAAAAATATAGTTTGATACCTGGGATTTGAAGATCTTCTTAAAGGAGGTGCTCTTATGAATCCTTCTTCTTCTTGAGGCCTAGATGTATGTTGTTGATTCTGAAATCTAAATCTTCTTGGTGGAGGAGTGTCCCTGTAATCTTCCTTGTATATCTTCCTATCCTCTTTGATTATTTTTTCATAGCTCTTTGGATTTGTTTATTTCTTTGTTGTTTTGGAGCTTGATCCCTTTTTTTCTGATTGTATCGAATTACGGACTTGTCAAGATGAGATTTTTTACTGTTGATAATGTCATCCAAAACTTTTGAGCTATTTTGCATATTTTTCTTCTGAATATCCTTTCTTAGTGTGACAACCTCTGCTTCCAAGTTTCCAATGATCTTTTCCTTTTCTTCTAGTTGTTATTTGAGTGCTTCTTCAATTCTTTTATCTTTTTCTATTTGAACCTTCAATTTTGTGATCATTTGTTCTAGTTCTCGAGTGTCCTTTTTCTTGTCTAGTTCTGCTTGTAGTTTCTTGTTTTTATTCTTTTCTCTTCTCATAACTTCTATGGAACACATTAATTCTTCTCGATAGTCATCTTCTACCTCTTCAATTTCTTCTTCGACTTCTTCACATTCTTCTTTGGCTTCTTCATATACTTCTTCAGAGTCTTCTTTGTCAGAGTCTTTTACTGCCATGAATAGAACTCTTCCTGTCTCATTGTCACTGACTTCATCTTCATCAGATGATGAGATGTCTTCTTTGGTGTATAAGATTTTCTGGAAAACATTCTTTGTAGTTCTTTTTCCTTTATATGTTCGTTTTCCTTTTGAGTAACCTTCATCATTTCTCTTTTTCTTATGAGGACATTTGTTAGAAAAATGACCAATACTATCACAATTAAAACAAATTAAAGGGATCTTAATTCTATACCTATCGTTGGTTCCCTTTTTCAGTATTTTGACAAAGTTGGCCACTTATTCATCATCTTCCGAGGCGTCACTACTGCTGCTATATTCTTCTTGTTCATTTTCTTTTTCTTTGATCTTTTGGATGCCTTGAAGACTGCTTCTTTTACATTTGGATTTTCCTACTTAGTTCTCATTTCATATGTTGTGAATATTCCATGCAGTCTGTCCATGCTTATTGAGTCTAGATCCTATCTTTCTCTTAGTGTTGATATCTTAGGGTTTAATCTCATAGGAAGAGATCTTAGTATCTTTTGAACAATTATAGATTCTTCAATTTCTTCTCTCAATCCTATGATTACATTCACTATTTCATCGACTCGTAAGAAGTAGGTTGTGATATCTTCATCTTCCTTCATTTTTAGTTGTTCGAACTGACCTATGTAAGTCTAAAGATTTGGTGCTTTGACTTTTGTATCTCCTTCATAAATATTTTGAAGCTTGTCCCAAATCTCTTTAGTGGATTTACAGTGTGCAAATTTGGTGAATACCATATCACTGAGGCCATTCAAAAGTGCATTTGTGTCTTTGGAATTATTCTCACCAAGTTTTACTGTTTTTTTCATTTGTTGGTGGAACTGTTGGTGCTATGTATCCATCTAAAATTGTTTTCCAAACTTGAAATCCCTGTCTCTGTATATATTTCCTCATCCTTATGCTCCAAAAAGCATACGTCTGTCCATCAAACTATGGTATTCCATTTTTATATGAGTTGGTACTCTCCAAGGATGATTTTAAGGATGGAAATTTATTTTAAAATTTAGAAACCTTAGTGAATCTTACTAATCCTTCATATACTAACTATAAATGTTTGGCAATATTTTTAGAATAGAGAATATGTTTTTGGGAAAAAACATGGAAAATTAGTCCATGAGTGAAATTTAGCCCCTAAAATCATCCATGGTACTCTCCATGATCTACCTTTCAGTGGTTAAATTGATTTCTAAAGGAACCTACTCTGAAACCAATTGTTGGATTGCTGAGAGGGGGGTTGAATCAGTAATAGAGCAATTTAATCCTTTTTAACCATATAATCCAAGTGTTATATCAATGAAGAATTATTATGCACTAACTGCAGAGTAAATAAGAAATGAACAAATGAACAAACATACACATACACAGTACACCAGTGTTTTACGTGGAAACCCAAATCGAGAGAAAACCACATAATGTTTTTTCTTATATGTCTTGAATAATTACATTAATTGGAAGCACCAATTTCCTTTGTTTTCAAGCTGCAACTGGAAGGAGGCTCCAAACCCCTAGTTTCTCAGGCTACAACCTGAGGGAAGCTCCAACTCCCCAATTCTCTAGCTACAACCAGAAGGAGGCTACAACCCCCTATGTTCTCTAGCTACAAACAAAAGGTGGCTACAACCACCTATCCTTGCCCCGTCCTGCCACCCTAAAGTAGAACCAGAATGAGGGAACCACTATCAACCTATCACTATGAGATATAATGTTGTAAACCCATACCAATAAATCTAAACCATGCATCAACCTATGCCTCAACCTGTAATCAACCTGTACCATAAACAAGTGCATCAACCATGCACCAACCTATACCAAATAACCTGTAATCAACCTGTACCATAAACAAGTGTATCCAACCATTTACCAAGTATGTACCAATCATGTGTCAACTACTCATCAACTATGACTCATCAATATGTAC
>ML787582.1:506635-536210 GCA_009831015.1 Picea engelmannii
TAAGGATGGAAATTTATTTTAAAATGTAGAAACCTTGGTGAATCTTACTAATCCTTCATATGTCAACTATAAATGTTTGGCGATATTTTTGTAAAAATATTCAAATTTATAAGTATTTTATATAGTTTTTATAAATTTTTGGCTAATTTTAAGGTAAAATATTTTTATCTTATAGAATTTGGCCGAATCATTTTTAAAATAGTGAATCTCATTTTTTAAAAAACCATGGAAAATTAGCCCATGAGCGAAATTTAGCCCCTAAAAGCATCCCTAGAGTGGATTGTATTTTTATTGAGTATTTAATTTTATGCTCAAGTGAGATATGATTGATTATAATATGATTTATATATATGGATTATTGACAATGTTTTTGTCAGTGGATGCAGGCTTGGCGATGCTTTCTAATCCGACTCACATAAGGAGTAGAGGGGCCATCATAGAAACTAGACATTGAGGGAGAGGTGTGGCAGTGTCCCTGGAACAACCTACTATCACTCCCATCGTGGAAGACTGGTAGTTTAACGATTACCTATTTTGAGAGGTCCACGATGTTGTGAGGGTGAAGTGATACAATCACTCATGAAGATTCTAAAGGGCATGCAATAATGCATAGTCCCGATTCCTTATAAGCCCTTAGTCTCTCACAAGGTTGACTAAGTGGAGTGTTGACTCCAAGGGTTGGAAAAACTTCCAAAACTAGTCAAAGGTGAGTGGCACCCTTGGAGCATGAAGGTGTGACTTGAAGGGCACATTGCGTAATTAAAAACTTGAGTCAATAAATCTAAGTGGCCTAGAAAACATTGCAATGATTAGACCTTGTTGGAATAAAATAATTAATTAAATCATAAATTATTAATTACAATCCTAACAAAAGTTTAATCCTAAGTATAAGTTTATTTAAGGGACTAATTAGAAATATTAAATAGATTAAAACAACTGAGATAAATCAAATTCTAGAAAAAATTGAGTAAAATGTAAAGTTTGGATAAAATGCACATGTGTGCCTGAAATTAATAAATTAGATTTTTAAATTAGAAGAATCAATCAAATGAGAGAATAAGTGTGAAAATAGAATGGTATCTAGAGTCAAGCTACCACTAGTATAACTATAAGAAGACTCCTAATCCAACTCTAACTAAGATCTAGTTAGGAGACACTCGTTAAATGAGAATTTGGGGAACAAAGGGACAACTAAGAGCGCAAATAGGAACACATTGGCGAATGTGAGGGAAACTAACTTTTTAAATAAAATAAAAATGGCAATTACTTGTGCAACTTGGGGAGAGTGTGACAAGTATGGGTGGATAATCATAATTAATTTAATCTAAAAAGTTGATTATTTGTGCATGAGGACATGTGTCAGTGAGGAAATTTCTATAAAACAAATGGTTTAGAAGGAAAATGGAGCTCACTTATTCTTTGTAAGGTTATGTTGCGAAAATTTGTTTTGACTGAGTTTTACTTGTGAGAGTTGGGATACCAATCTTGCAGAAAGAGTGGAAGATCTACCTTGCGAGGCAAGCCTTGGAGCTATTGTTTATTGATTTCTTGTGTGTGTCTCCTATGAAACTCGGGGGGATAAGGGGGAAGAATATTAACCCTAGATTTGGTTGGGAGGTACCGTTAAAGTCTTGGATTAGCAGAATAAAGAATTTGGACATTGGTGATGAATTGGACTGAAGATCATCATTCAACTCAAGTTTTTGGTGATGTTTTTTTTGTTATTGTAAATCCATTATTAAATTATGATATCGATCTCTATTGAACATGTACTAAATTGTTTTTAATGAGGAGAGTAATAATAATAAGTTATCCTATTCTAATATGATGATTCTTTTAGTATTCTAAAAGTAAACTGGAAATTTCATTATTTATTTTATGTTTCTTAACTCGTTCTTTAGTAGAATTATTTCAGTTAGTACCGATTGGGTTTCTTGATCTAGTTTCAATACATCTAATTCAAGGGAGATGTTATAAGTAAACAATCTTGTTGGCACATGGGCAAAACCAGGGTTCAATGCTACAACAACGCACCAACAAAACCCTAACTACCGTCCCTTTCAGCAACACCTGCGAAGTAGATGAAGTCTCACCCGAGGTAGAGGCAGGGGTGGTTGCAGGACTCTAGTTTATGCAACCTTAGCTAGGACACAGATCTATGACTATAGCACCTTAATAGGGCACTTAATAGTTATAGTTCATCAATATCCAGTCTTAGTTTACAACGCAGTTAAACCCTAATTAGAGAGCATTGCAGTATTTAACCAAATCTACTATATTCAGGCACTAAGCACATCCACATAGGAAAAATCTAGTATTCATCCATATTATTAAGCACATAGAATTAACATATCTATATACCATTCATCTATATCGAAGCAATAAGAAATTTAACATATAAACACATCAATACATCACACAAAGCAGAGCAACACAACATGTATGTAGTTCATCCCCACCCTGGGGCTATGTCCACCAACTCTTCATCTTCTTTATTAGCTTCTTCAATCAGTTACATGCACAGAGCCACAAAAACCCTACTCCACAAAGGATAGGAGATCTGCACACCTCGCTAGATATTCCTTCCCCAGGCTAGGTTACAACACTAAGCCTCTTCTCAATCTCTTACACTCACTTTCACTGAGATCTGCAAGCCTCATACAATATACACAAAATAAATCTCCACTCAGCACTTAGCACTTCTGATCACATAGATCAAACTTTATCACTTAGCACTTCTGATCACATAGATCAAACTTCATCACTTAGCACATTGGCCTCTTCTTACATCTCCTAGCTACTTATTTATACATTAAAAAATGGGGCTAAACATGTGTAAACCCATGGGCCAACATTCCCATACCCATTACATAATCCTGAATCCCAAAAAGGGCGCTAAAAGCGGCCAATATCCCATGATCTCCACTTCGTCTTGCACTTCTCCTTTGACAACCTATCAAAGTCCCAAAAATAGGTCAAACCTGACCAAGGAGCCTCCAAACTTGGTTAAGGGCCAACATGCCCCCAACACTCACCTGTGACTCGTCCCAAGTCACTCTGATCTAGGTAGCTCAGTTTCAAAATCCTTGAGCTTGGCTCAAGCTTCTTTGAATTTTTGTTGTGCCACGACCTCTTATTCAATGAACTCTTGGATAACAACTTCGTTCACAGGTCCCTCTAGGCATTGTTCAGCTGTAGTGCAAATTGCTCCAGTTCTGCTCATCGACCTTCGATATCTGTGAACAGTTGGTAAGCCTCATCCTGTATAGGTTGGAGCATCTGAGTCATTTCCATGAATTTTCTCTTAATGGTGTGGAATTGTTGTTGGGAGGTGCGCTACTCTTGGGATCGCTTCATCCTTTCAACAAATGACAGGGGATTCAATTACGCCTATATTATTTATGCTTGATACTTCGCCTCTTGGAGCTGTGACTCTAGTGTCTTCAATTCTGGATTTTCAGTGAGTCGCTCATATGTCTGGGCACTGTGATCACTCAATTTCTCACATTCCATGGTAAGGGCCTTTATTCTCTAAACTGTGCCTCAAGCAGTTGCATCTCTTTGATCCCTCACATCCTGCAGAGTGTCGGGCACTGTGTAGAGCTCTAAGTCTATTATTCTTTGTTGTAGCTGTTGGATAGCTTCTGCAAGTTTCTCTACTTGATGCTTGACTTGGTATTATGCCTGTGGTTCAAAGCCTATCACAGAGAAAAGTTCTTTGTTGACTGCTTCTTTCACTTCGCATTTCTCTGCGAGCAACTATTGTTTTTCTTGTTGAATTTGTGCTTTCTCTTTTTCAAACTTCATCTGGAGAGAAACATTCTCCTGCTCTGCAAGTCGACGTTGTTCTATGAGTACTCCTTGAACTTGATTCAAGGCATGGGTGGCTTGTTCTGTTTCTTCTTTTTCTCGACGAAGGAAAGATTTGGTTGCATCTTCTAGTCGGTGGCATTGGGATAGCTTATCTCCCAACTCTGGTTCTCATGATGGCAGGGGCACAGTGGAAACTGCACGACTGGACTGAAGGGCCTATTGTACCCCTCGGAGTTTGACCTCAATTTTATCGTACATTTCCTCCTGCTTGGCTTCTTGTTTCTCCATGATTTCCTGCGAGGCATTGTTTAGGGCTGCTATGATGAATTCAAAATCATCGGTAGTGACTATAGTCTGCATCTTTGTCATGGTGGATCTGTATTTCTTCCGGGAAGAAGGTTTTAGGGGAGAAACCTTCCTATTCTTCAGGGGATCAGTCTCATCTCTAGGCGGTGTTACTTCACCTTGTTTTTGTTCAACTTATTTTCCATTTATCTCTTCTACTTCATAATCACACCCTTGGTCAGGTGATACTAAAGTAGTCTTGTCTGAGGCGCTACTTAAGTCTTGTACCTCTTCGGTATTCTTCCTTCTATTGGTTCTGGGTGTATCATGTTCTTTGTGCATGGTCTCTGGGTTGTCAGGGTCATACATCTCTACAGGGTCTACGGGAATAAGGAGGTTTTTCGATCAGTCCTTAGTGATCTCCTTAAGGTACTCTTCCGTGAGCTTGTAGTACGACTGAAAATCCTCCTTATGCTCATCTTCTCACGCTGTAAAGTACATGAAGTTTCGATCTCTGTGAAACTTCATCAATGGTCAGAACCTATGTAAGGTGTTCAAAGTCATGCGAGGTTCAACTTCAATGGATCTCTTCAGCTGGAGGTAATATGTGTGAAAAACCAGAGCGTGGTGAACTTCGTAGAAAGAGGCTCGAATGGCTCGATGTCCAGGAAGGTCACACCTTCCAGCATTTCCCAAAAAACAAACACGATGAGGATCAGAAGCCAGCTAAAATGGAATTCATAGCCCTGATCCTGTGCTTCACAACAGTCCAGTTCAAGCTGATTAGCTAGGTACTTCGCCCAATTCACATACTTCCCTACAAGTTCAACAAGAAATCCCGTGACCTGTGTGGGTCGGTTCTTCCTTACTAGATTCCCTGCAATTAACTGACATTCTAGGTGCACTGCTCCATTCTGGATGGAAGCTAACTTGTAGCCTCACGTCCCCTTCCCAACATCGCCATATGTATCCTTGATATTCTGTGCTAGTGCGTGATCTGTGGCTTTTCCTAGATAGAATTCCTACAGATCAGGTCCTTTCATACTCAATCATGTGATCTTATGGATCAACGTCAGATTGACTGTGATACGTTGTTTGAGCCATAAGTAGCCGCCATGGTAACATGAGAGTAGTAGCTTGACACAAGTGTTAACTTCTTCATGCCTTGCAAAGTGTGGGATTTTCATTACATTCAATAGGGTGGAGTGTGTGAGGTTCATCGTCCATGACTGGGGGATTATCTTTGAGTTATTCCTCTTCGTCTTGGTCAAGTATTTTTATGGGGCGAGCATGATATGGTTCTTGTTGTAACGTTATTTTTTCTGTTACCAAGGCTTAATCGCTTTGACACCAAATTGTAGCACCACTTTTTACATAACTCATATAGGCATTATATAATCCACATGCCTTTAAGCAAGAAATCCATTTGAGCTCAAAGTAAGCATAATAATTATTACTAACATAAATAATCCATGGAAATAACATTTATCCAAATGCATAGAAGAATACATGATATTTATAATACACAGGGATACAAAAACATAATTAAAGAATCATCTGGTACTTATCTTTGAAACAGTGGTAGTTCCACCAACCAAGTGCAGGCCTTCCATTAACCTCCTAGCCTTAGACCACACTGCTCGTCAGCTCAGCAATGGGTCACCACCAAGCTGGGACTAAGCTCCACCCCCAAGGCAGGGAATCCTAGGCTAGGCTGAGGTTACAGGGAAAACACATAGTCACAAGGAAGGAATTCTCTCCCAGGAACCACTCATGCTCACTGCCCACAGAATCTCCTTCCCCACATGCATGTTCCACCCCAGGAGTATACACCTTCTCTATCACCTAGACAGTCCTTCAGCTGCTAACCTCCCTTGCCTTCGGCTACAACAATAGACTAGATCGGAATTCTTCGAGCTCTGTGGCAGCTACAGGATTCCTTCCAAGAGTTCTCTCCTTCCTCTACGCATGCTCTCACCTGGAGCGAGTCACTCACAGGCCAATAACCTGTTATTCCAACCTCAATCACCTCTCTCACCTTGAGAGAGTGTTGTACAACTGGCCAACAAGCCCCACGCAGTCCAACACTGTGTGGCCACAACAACCAATGGGGAAAATAGACACGATCTTTCCAATGGGTTCAACAATGGTGGATGGTCTCATGGATATGGCTTAGGACAAGACTCCACAAATAGGCTCGACACTCAGACAGAGGATACTTCGTATTTTCAGAAATTAACACTAGTTATTCTGAATCAACACACAGACTTTTCCTGTTTAGAGGGCATACGGGGTATTCTTCCAGAGGTTGGACCGGTCGTACTCTTCAGAAGATCGGTTCGAATGGAGGAGGAACCCCCATCATGGCTCATCTCAGCCCTTTATTTGCATGGGCCAGGGTTGACATTTGTCACCCATGCAACTGCATGAGTTCCTTCCATTTGGAAGTTTCTTTTCCTTCCAAAAGAACTTAGGATAAGACATATTATTCACATGTCTTTTGGAATAATATTAAATTATTCTTCCCAAGGTTTAATCCCCCTAGGCTTAAAACTTAGCCCCTTTTCCCACCTTCCAACCCCTAATCCCTTTCCCTCTCTATGGATGCTTAGTCCCCCATCACTCATTCATCATTTCATCCTGCACGCGGTGGTGTTTATATTTTATTAATGTGCTGCATACATATAGGTACAAAATCAGGCCCTTGGCCTACAACCCTTAGGCTCTCTGGCCTAACAATCACATAAGTCCACTGGCTTATACAAACCTGGCTCACCAGCCTATAACACATATTTACAATTCATTTCATAAACCAGAGTTACAACAGGGCTCGATCTTGGGGACACTGCAATCCCCATCCCCTTATTTTTGCACTGTCCTAAGTGCAACCTTACACTGTCTCTGCAAGATTTTCAAAATTTTCAAAAAAATGTGAGTACTCTACCCGCATAGCATCTACATGCTCCCATGGCACATCCTCAGGATTGCACCAGGTCCACTGGACCTTTACAAGCTCTATAGCTCTATTCTAGAGTTGTTTTCTTTTCCTGTCCAATATGCGCACATGATGCACCTACAGGACACCTTCTGGTTCCACCTGAATCACATTCCAATCGATAACATGATTAGCATCAGGTATATATTTCTTAAGCAGTGAAACATGAAACACATTATGTACAGTCATATATGTAGGTAATGCAAGCATGTATGTAATTGGCCCATTCCTTTCCAGGATTTCAAACGGCCCACAAAATCTTGTTTCCAACTTGGCGCAACTTCCCAACTTCAGGGAACTCCTATTAGTTTTCACTTTCAGGAAAACGTGGTCACCCACTTTGAATTCTTTGTGGGTTCTGTTACTATCAGCGTAACTTTTCTGCCTATCCTGGACAACTTTTAGATTCTGTTTAATTCTTATCATTTGGTTTTCCATCTCTTTTAGCAGCTCAGGCCCAACTGCTGCTCTGTCAGCTAGATTATCCCAGCTCACTGGAGTGTTGCACTTTCTTCCATAAAGTGCTTCAAATGGGCTCATCTTCAACGATGCGTGATACCCATTATTGTAGGCGAATTCTACCAAATACAAGTAGTCTTCCCATCTTGATGGTTTATCCATCACATACATTCTCAGCATGTCTTCTATTACTCTATTCACCCTCTCTATCTGTCCGTCAGACTTAAGATGATATGCTGTACTAAAGTTCAGATTCGTTCCAAATACTTTGAACAGTCCTTTCCAGAAATTCGAGGTGAATTTCGGGTCCCTATCAGACACAATCATCTTAGGAATTTTGTGCAAGCGTGCCACTTCTTTTAAGAAGATATCAACAACATCTATTGTTTTCTGAGTGGTTTTCAGTGGAATAAAATGGGCAGCTTTTGTAAGCTTGTCCACCACCACCATGATTGAATCATGTTGCTTGCTTTTTCTGGGCAATCCTGTGATAAAATCCATTGTCAACACTTCCCATTTCCACTCAGGAATGGGTAAAGACTGCAGTAACCCTGTTGGGTGCCTATGCTCAGCCTTAACTTTCTTGCACTCCATACATCTGGCGATGTATTCAGTGATTTATTTCTTCAGACCTGACCAAAAGTAATGGCTTTTGACTATTGCCACAGTCTTCTGATATCCAGGATGTCAAACATAAGCCACGTTATGCATTTCTTTTATAATTTCCAGCTTCAATTCTTGGACATTGGGTACATACACTCTGTTTTTATACAGAATTAAGCCATCAGTTCCCAAGGTGTAACTTCCCTGGGTCTATGGTCTCTCACACTGCTATAGCTTTGCTACCAGACCTCTGTACTACAAATTAACATTTGCAGCTTCCAAAATTCTGTCCTTAATCTCAGTCCTATACATGCTAATGGCTGTAACATGTAATTCATGTACTTTTCTACTGAGTGCATCAGCCACCTTATTTTCTTTCCCTTTGATATGCTTGATATCAAAGTCATATTCACACAGAAACTCCAGCCATCTGGTTTTCCTAGCATTTAAAGTCGACTGATCAAATAAATACTTCAGACCGTTGTGGTCTGTTCTCAATTTGAATCTCCTTCCCATGAGGTAATGCCTCCATTGCCTCAATGCATGGACAATTGCTACTAGCTCTAAATCGTCAATGGCATAATTCCTTTAATTCTCTTTCATCTTTCGGGATTCATAACAGATTACAAATCCCTCTTGGCTGAGAACTCCTCCCAGTCCCTCCTTACACGCATCTGTTCACACCACGAAATCCATATTTGGATCTACAATATTCAACATTGGAGCATTGGTTAACAACTACTTCAATCGCTGAAAACTATTCTCACACTCTTCAGTCCACTGAAACTTCTTCTCCTTCCTTTGAAAGGAAGTAATAGGGTGAGTTATCTTTGAGAATCCTGCTATAAACCTTCTGTAATATCTTGCCAGACCCATAAAAGATCTAAATTCCGCCACATTCCTTGGCGCTGACCATTCTCGGATGGCCTCAACCTTTTTAGGATCCACAGTGATCCCCTCTTCTGAAATAATATGTCCCAAGTATTGGATTTGCCTTTGATAAAATGAGCATTTGCTCAGCTTGGCATACAGCTGGTGTTCTCTCAACACTTGCAACACCATTCTCAAGTGTTTCTCATGCTCTTCCTCTGACTTGGAATACACCAAGATGTCGTCCAGGAAGACTATGACAAACTTGTCTAAATAGTCCTTGAATACACCATTCATTAAGCACATGAAAACAACAGGTGCATTTGACAATCCAAATGGCACCACCGTGAACTCATAATAACCGTACCTTGTTCTAAAGGCGGTCTTGCTAATGTCCTCATAAGTTATTCTCACTTGGTGATATCCAGATCTGAGATCTATTTTTGAAAATATTTTCACGTCCTTCAACTGATCAAAAAGATCATCGATCCTTGGCAGAGGATACTGGTTCTTGACAGTTACCTTATTCAATTGTCGGAAATCAACACACGCTCTCAACGTCCGATATTGTTCTTCATGAATAGGACCAGAGCTCCCCAAGGTGACATGCTGGGGTGAATGTACCCCTTCTTTAGTAGCTCTTCAAGATGCAATTGTAACTCTTTCAGCTCTAGCGTACTCATTCTATAAGGAGATTTGGAAACTGGAGCTGCTCCTGGTATCAAATTTATAGAAAAATCGATGTCCCTCTTTGGAGGTAGTCCAGGTACCTCCTGAAATACGTCCTTTAACTCTTTGAGTACCTCATGGTCTTCCAGCTTTGAGACTACATCTCTGTATGCTTCTCCCACATGGGCTGCAAATAATTGACAGCCTTTCCTGTAACACTTCTTTAGGTGCATGGCTGAGATTTCTCTAATAGCCACAGCTCTAGGAATTCCTTGGACTGTTACCTGATTTCCCTCTTCATCTAGGCATGTAAACCTCTTGTTACAATAGTCCAGAAGGGCATGGTGCTAGTCCAACCAGTCCATCCCAATTAAGAAGTCGTAAGATCCTAAAGGAAGAATATTCAATTCAGCCTTAGTGCTCAATCCTTTCATGTCCACTGAACATGACATAACCAATTCAATGACCTTCCTTTTGGTTCCTGTGGCTAACTGCACTAGCCAAGACTTTTCATGTTTGCTTCTTGTTAAACACAAAATTTCCACCACCCTAGGATCTACATAACTATGGATAGCCCCTGAATCAATTAAAATAATGAGTGTTCAGTTGTTAATCATACCTTCCACTTCAATCATGTGTGATTGAAATTCTACTTGCTTGTTGTCCAGGGCTGCGTAGATCCTTGGCATTCTGCTGCCCATATCCTCCACTATTTTAGCTTGCTGAATAGTATGGACAGTTCTCACTTTATCTTTTCTGTGGGGGCAATCTCTGTACCTATGGTTCCCTTTACAACCCCAACACTCCATAGGTGGTGGTCTTGGCATTTTCTCACTCCCTTCAACTTTCCTGGGCTCTCTAAAAGATGACTGTCCCCAAGGACTGTTCCTGAAAAAGGGAGGCTAGTTTCCCTTCTACCTCTGTTCCTTCTTAAACCTCTTCTAGTCACCCCAAGCCTTCTGAAGGATAGGCCTTTCTTTTTGTTGTTCATACAAGAATTTCTCCCTTCTTATTGTTTCTTCCATAGTCTTAGGATCATCATATTGAATCTTGTCACCAATAGAAAGTGGCAGTCCACTCTGATACCTTTGAATTTTGACAACCTTGTCTTTGATGAATGGAACATAATTCAGTAGTTCCAAAAAACTTTGTTCATACTCATCAATGGTCATGCTGCCTAGCTTGAGTTTGAAGAACTCCTTCATCTTTCTATCATAGTATCTTTTGGTCAGGTATTTCTTCTCGAAATACCTCTTAAACTCCTTCCAGGTGATATCTTTCTCTCTGATGTGCTGCACTTGCACAAACTGATCCCACCACATGGATGCTTTTCCTTTTAGCTGATACATCGCAATTCTTCCTTCTGCATGTGCGAAATAATTCTGCAGTTGGAAATATTTCCTCATGCCTAGCAACCATGTTTCAACATCTTCCTCCTTCTTATGTTCACCATTGAACGTTGGAGGCTTGATCTTGTTCATCTCCCCTTTCAATTCATCCATTCCATATTTTCAGTGTTTTCTATTAGGAGATGAGCTTGAACTATTGTGTGCCTCCCTACTAAAATGCTTCTGGGAGCGACAATGATGTTTGCTACTACTCCTCGATCTTCTTCTCCTCTCAGGGGTCCTGACACTTCTTGATCTCCTTTTTCTCTCAGGGGTTCTGCGACTCTCTGTCTTGTTTGAGTCCCTTCCCTTCTCCAATTTCCTTTCTATTCTTTCCAGGCTCTTCAACATTTTTAAGTTGAATTCACCCTGTCGATCCCTGACTTTCATGAGCTTTCGACTATCAGCTCGGCATGCCTAGGCATCTCTTTGCAATCCTTCAATGATTTTCATTATGTGCCATTCCTTGTCTAATTCTATTCCATTCCCATTGGAGTTCGATCCTTCGACTCCCAGTTTGACATCTCTTCCTTCTCTTTCGTCCTCTGAAATGGAGGCAATCTGCACCTCTTCCATTTCTATACTCGATGTCGATTAACTAGTGTCCTGACACTCGTTGAACTCTGCACACGCAATGTGCAATCAATCCGAAGTTTGTCAGGCCTTAAACCTTTAATAAAATTACAATAATCATAAACCAACGTGAGTGAGAAACATTTGACTTCACAAGGTTTTTTGAGATCTGTCGGCTTTGCAATTTTTGGGACTTCGGGTTTCCGGTACCCAGGAGTTCACTGTGTAGTGACTCCTAACTTCTTGTCTCTACAATCCCCGAAATCCAAAATTTTGGTTTCCTTGCTCTCTGGGCCCACAACATGGCTATCGCACTTAAAACCCGTTACGATTCTTCAGTCTCTGATGGCTTCGAGACTTCAGGACTTCAGGTTTTAGGTCTTTGGGTTTTCGGTACCCGGGAGTTCACTATGTAGTGACTTCCAACTCCTTGTCACCACAATCCCCGAAATATGAAATTCCAATTTACTTTATTTTCTGGGCCCACAACACAACTATCTCCCTTAATCGCAGTGGCGCGTGGCACGTTCCGGAGGATCCACGTCTCCATCAATGAAATCTTTGTGTCCCACCTCTCTCACCTGTCTTTTCAATTCTCTGGTAAGTGGTACACATACATGCACCCACATCCATTCCAAGCAAAAATCCAATAGTTAGGTCCCCTCTCAGATCTACGACGTAGATATTTTTAGCGTTTCGGGGTTTCACACAATGGGAGTCCGTGTATCCCATATCTCGAACTTCCATTTTCCGAAATCCTGAAATTACGGTTTACTCGTCAACTTGATCTGACGGTCAACTCCCTTCCTACGATCTACGGTGTAGATCATTTTGGGATTTCTGGTTTTGGGTTTCGGAGGTGTTCCCCTCCCTCACTTCCCATCTCCCGAATTTGCGAAATCCGAAACGTTTTCGTGACTAACTCGAGCGCGACTCCGCCATATCTAACGGTCGAACCTTCCTCCTAGATCTACAGCGTAGATCTTTTTAGCGTTTCGGGGTTTCACGTATCGCAATTCCCATGCTTTTGTGCAACTCCAAAGGGTTTTTAAATCCCACGTACACTTTCCAGATCCAATGGTCACGAGGGTTCGCCTTCCCTCCTGAACAGATCCTAAGGCTCCAACACTTATGGTGTGGAGTCCTCTCTCCCTTGTGGCCATAGACCACACCGATTGCGGTTTCACAACACTGCTATATCTCCTGAGCTTGTAGGCATGATCAAGTAACTCCTTGACACTCTGGATCATTCCAAGGTCCGTAATTGGTCCTCCAGACACAATTTCCCCTCACAACCTCGGTCCAAAGACCACTCAACTGGCCCATCTAGGCTCAGTGCCGAAACCTTGGCTCTAATACCAAATTGTAACGCTACTTTTTCTGTTACCAAGGCTTAATCGCTCTAACACCAAATTGTAGCACTAATTTTTACGTAACTCATACAGGCATTATATAATCCACATGCCTTTAAGCAAGAAATTCATTTGAGCTCAGAGTAAGCATAAGAATTATTACTAACATAAATAATCCATGGCAATAACATTAATCCAAATGCATAGCAGAATACATGATGTTTATAATACATAGGGATACAAAAACATAATTAAAGTATCATCTGGTACTTATCTTTGAAACAGTGGTAGTTCCACCAACCAAGTGAAGGCATTCCACGAACCTCCCAGCCTTATACCACACTACTCGTTAGCTCAGCAGTGGGTCACCCCCGAGTTGGGACTAAGCTCCACCCCCAAGGCAAGGAATCCTAGGCTAGGCTGAGGTTACAGGGAAAACACACAGTCACAAGGAAGGAATTCTCTCCCAGGAACCACTCATGATCACTACCCACATACTCTCCTTCCCCACATGCATGTTCCACCCTAAGAGTATACACCTTCTCTGTGACTGAGACAGTCCTTTGGCTACTAGCCTCCCTTGCCTTCGGTTACAGCAACATACTGGACTGGAAGTCTCCAAGCTCTGTGGTAGCTACAGGATTCCTTCCAAGAGTTCTCTCCTTCCTCTGCGCACTCTCTCACCTGGAGCGAGTTTCTCATAGGCCAACAACCTGTTCTTCCAACCTTAGTCACCTCTCTCACCTGGAGAGAGTGTTGTACAACTGGCCAACAAGCCCCACATAGTCTAGCACTACGTGGCCACAACAACCAATGGGGAAAATAGACACGGGATTTCCAACAGGTTCAACAATGGCAGATGGTCTCATGGATATGGTTTCGATCAAGACTCCATGCATAGGCTCTATGCTCAGATAGAGGATACTTCGAATTTTCAGAAATTAACACTAGTTATTTTGAATCGGCACACAAACTTTTCATGTTTAGAGGGCGTACGGGGTATTCTTGCATAGGTCGGACCATTCGTACTCTTTAGAAGATTGGTTTGAATGGAGGAGGAACCCCCATCACAGCTCATCTTAGCCCTTTGTTTTCATGGACGAGGGTTGACATTTGTCACCTATGCAACTGCATGCATTCCTTCAGCATGTGTTCCTTCCATTTGGAAGTTTCTTGTCCTTCTAAAAGAACTTAGGATAAGACATATTATTCACATGTCTTTTGGAATAATATTAAATTATTATTGCCAAGGCTTAAGCCCCCTAGGCTTAACACTTAGCCCCTTTTCCCACCTTCCAGCCCCTAATCCCTTGCCCTCTCTATGGATGCTTAGTCCCCCATCACTCATTCATCATGTCGGCCTACACGTGACAATGTTTATATTTTATTAATGTGCTGCATACATACAGGTACAAAATCAGGCCCTTGGCCTTCAACCCTTAGGCTCTCTGGACTAACAATCAAATAAGTCCACCAACTTATACAAACTTGGCTCACCAGCCTATAACACATATTTACGATTCATTTCATAAACCAGAGTTACAACAGGGCTCGATCTTGGGGACACTACACTTGCGATCTCCAAGGTTGAAGTTATTGAACTTCAACGTTGCGATCTTGTCCTGTCGTGCTCTTATAGCGCGTATCCCCTTTAGGAGGTATGCAGTAACCATGGTGTACTCAAAATATCTTGGCACACTATCTCGACTTACTGCGCCAGCCAAAGGCGTGATGTAATTGGGCAATATGGTCGAAATCATGTTCGTATTTTCTAGGTCATCTTTGTGCTTGGTTCTCCTCTCTCCTATTGGTCAGGATGGCCCGTATTCGCGAGCAATTGACAGAGAGGATTGCACTCCTCTCGTCGACGACGCTTGTACACCCATAGAAATTACTCTTTCAGACATTAATCTTTCAGTCATGAGGTGAATGAGTACCTCCTTCACAGACTCTTCGACTGTGCTTAGTTCTTCAGACATACGCGCTCGTGGTTGAATCTCTCAGGTTTGACGAGTAACTAGTCAATGTAGCGAGACATATGGTGATAGTGCGATGATCACTGTGCGGAATCAACTAATATGAGGGCTTAGATTTACAGTTAGCAAAATTTTTCTTGGTGAAAGTTTCGACAAAATAAATAGATGACGAAGCAACGGATCTCTCCAATGGGCGAGAAGCCTCCATTAACTTAGTTCTGTCCATTATGGCGCGGTCCCAATGGTCTGATGGTGAGATGTCTGACCATAAATAATTTTCTACCCGTTCGGGGTGTCGGTCTAACAGTTATACTATTCCCAATGTCTATATTGCTTTGCTATGGTGAAGTGCCATGGGACGTTGTTCTGATATCCTGATGAAGTTCTTGTTTTGTAAATTTTTCGTTTGCAAAGTTCCCTCTGGACCCTTCTGTAACTTTTTGATATTTTCTCTCTTTTTGCTGAGCTTTCGAGCCTTCTTTCCGGTGAGCTTGATATTGTTATTTATCTTTTCATTTTGATTCTTGTATTCTTTTGGCATAGTAACTTTGCGTTGTTGATATTATTTCGTACGGTGAATGGGTAATACTTCTTCTCTAGCTGGGATAGGTACTTCAGTCTTCTACAAATCTTCTTGTGTTCTTGCAACTTCGACATCCAAGTCTCTGGTCCTAAGTAGCTTCAATCTGTTCTCCTATTCTTCAATCACTTGTGCGATCCTCCTAGTCATGAAATCTTTCAACTCTTGCTTCTTCTGCTCTAAGACTTCTTCTTCCTTCCTTCTAGTATGGTCCTTCTCGATCCAAGGTTTTCCTAGTAACATAGTAAATGGAGCGTTGTTATCAATAAATTTGACAACCTCAAAATCTTCCTTTGTCGAAGTTCCATTGACATTCATAGATATCTGGGTAAGTCTTCCACATAGGGTTATCAGTTTTCCTCTGAATAATCCTATTCCTCCCAATGATGGAATCATAGCAGGCTCCCCTAAAAGTTCCCAAGTTCTTTTTGTCATGATATTCACCTATGTTTCCTCATCCAAAACACAGTCAATGTCGAAGTCTCCTATTCTTTCTTCAATGCACTCTTTTTCTTTGAAGATCTCTGATAAGATGATATGTCGGTGGTCATTCAAGGTTTCTTTCATCTGTAGCAATACTTTCTCTGATTCTTTCTGGGGTTCTTCCATAGTCTCAGTTTCTGTATCTGCCTTAGGGTTTTTTTGGTTCATATTCATTCTTTCAACCTTAGCAATCATTCTAGGGAAATCCAATACTGAACATGGTCCATAGCTCTACAACAAAGACAACTAGATCTTCTACCAGGGCATTCCTTAGCCAGATGTCCTAGTCTTCTGCAACTATAACAAAGGGTTAATCCTCATTTTCTTTTAAATGATCCCCAACCTTTTATGTACTGTGCACTAGGATCATAATAGCTAACCTACAAAAAATTATTTATAGGATCCTGCATCCATTTGTTAGTCCAAACATTCTCTCTATGCATAGGTATAACATATCTTTTACTATTCTTATTAGATATACTCATATCAAATCTTCTTTCATCTATCAGTGCCCTAGTTTTCAAGCTAGGACAAATCTTATCAAACATACCTAGATCCATACTTTAGAAACAAAAATTTCCACTAATCTTATCTTCAGCAGAGCACAAAGCTTCCAGATCTAAAACTTTTCGTTATTGTTACCTTTATCAGAGAATAGAGTTTGTAAATCTGATCTCTTTAAGAAAAAATTCTCACTTTTACCTTTCTTAGAGCACAAATCTTTTAGATCTTACCTCTTTTCTTCAGATCAAACTTATTTTCTTAGCATAGAGCTTCACAGATCAAGTGGAATACTATGCACTAGCGAAACAGATCTATGCATGGAGCTTTCATAGTTTCAGGTCGGATCTTCGCACAGAGCTTTTTCTTCCTCAATTCCCAACAATCACAGTTTCATTCCCGACAAAAGAACCATTTGTTGGCACAGGGCAGACCCAGGGTTCAACACTTCAACAACGCACCAACAAAACCCTAACCACCAACCCTTTTGGCAACACATGTGAAGCAGATGAAGTCTCACCCGAGGTAGAGGCAGGGGTGGTTGCAGGACTCTAGTGTATGCAACCTTAGCTGGGACACAGATCTATGACTGTAACACCTTAACAGGGAATTTAACAATTATAGTTCATCAATATCCAGTCTTAGTTTACAATGCAGTTAAACCCTAATTACAGAGCATTGCATTATTTAACCAAATCTACTATATTCAAGCACTAAGTACATCCACATAGGCCAGATCTAGTATTCATCCATACTATTAAGCACATAGCATTAACATATATATCTACCATTCATCTATATCGAAGCACTAAGCAAGTTAACATATAAACACATCCATACTTAAAAAACATTATTAAACTATATCGAATCTTCATCGACTGGGTAATGACTTGGTCAATATTTTTTTTAATATGGCTTCTTCTTGGCAAATTACACGACAAGATTGGGTTCATGTCCACGTTTACTTGAACACAAAACCTTTTGGCATTCTTGATTTTTTTTTATCAAATGTTTTCTTTATATTGGTTTTAGTTTTCAATTAGTAGGGATTTAATAAAAAAATTAATATTTTCCACCAGAGCGACATGTTAACGTTTAATTAGAGTGATTCGACCTCTTGAAGACATCGGGTTGCAATAAACTGAAAGTTAGAATCAATGAAACAAACTTGAATTTTCATAAATTTACTCTGTGTAGATTCCTTGAAGTTAGGAAACTTTTCCTAACGAGCTAGTCATTGTTGGTCAAGCCAAATGCAAACTCCATCCTTTCAAGTAATACTGTGACTCATGTGAATAAAGAGTAAACTACATAAAGACTTTATTATATTATAAAGTCTTTCTTAGCTATTGAAATTGTTCTTTTTCTGGGTAATCATTTTTTAATAGATAAATTTACAATTATTAAGTAATTTGTGTGTAATCGTTGTGGACTACTAGGTAACTTTATGATAATTAATAAAATCACTTAACTAGCCTTTGTGTTGTTGAATGGTCTTAACTTCATAAAAATACCAAATTTGGGTTGAGTTATGAACTCACAAATGTTGGACACACCGACCACACTAAGAGGGGGGGTGAATCAGTGTAGGGATCTTTTTCAAACTTCCCTTCACAAAACTCCTTAGTTAGCAATCACCATTTACTCATCACTTATTACTGTCATTTATAACCAGTTAAATGTGAACATACATCAACACCATATACCAACAACATATACCATCAATAAGTCATAACCACAAGAAACACAAAGAACACAAGATGTATGTACAATTCTCTTTTTATTAGGGACTACAATCCTTGGGTTATCACCAACAACTGAATAGAATTACAACTCCGCAAGAGCACCAGCTCTATAATGCAAGACACAACTTACACAACTCAACACCAACTGAGAAGAGGAATCAATCCTAAACAGATACAAATCTGTCAACATGTACACGAACTATCAGTAGTGCATCACACGTATGTACGCGCCCTACCAGTTGTACAACTCATGTATGTAATAGACGATCTACAATGGTAGTTGTTGATCATGATAACATTTTGATAAGCCTTTAACAGCATTAATAAAAACAATATCGAAATCGGGTTGAAGTTTTAAGTCATCCTTACTGGTTGTCAACACATTTTCATCTTGTAAATGCTTACTTAAATTTTTCGTTTAATATAGATTACTTCAAGATATAATAAAAATGCTTAGAATTTAAGATAAAAATAAAAATCTCGAATTCAAATTCCATAACATTTTTATTGATAAAGTAAAACGGTATTATTACCTTCCAAGGATGATTTACATATATTATGATTAATAAATCAATAATGCCATTATTTTTGTTTATCTCTGTTCAAGTTTGTTTTATGAATGTGTAGTCTTTGGATTATAAATTGTTATTTGCGCCCTCGAGGTAATAAGGAAGGTGGAAGTCACACAATTTAGAAATTAACGAAGACAATTTATGTACATTGTATCACTTGCATCCATAGCACCCTTTACATTAGTATAGATCATTAGTTAGATTTTGATGAGTTGAAATCACTTATGCGTATTAATGTATTACTTATTATTATATATATTGTAATGATGATAATTTAATTAATTAGACTTGCTAATTTAATGAGTTATAGGACGAATTATAGTTGTTTATGTTACGCTTTTATTTTTATTATTGGGATCAAGATGATAGTTCCTTACTAATAAGGATGCGTGGGTCTGTGTAACCTCAATAATACAAGTAAGATAAACTTTTATTCGATTGAATGCCAAGTTGAAAATCTTTAGTTTTTGTATTGGAACTTTACTTGCTCTCTCATACACTTAAACAATTCATTGGAATTTTGTACCATAATAACAAATGTGTGAGTAATTAATAATACCTTGAATTAATCGTCCTACGTATAGATAATTCTTTTAGCCACTTGTGGTTGTATTTTAGTAAATGAATTGGATACTAGGACTGGTTACGAGTATAGATGTCATCTTGAGCTAGCTAGTCTGTTGTTATATGATAGTGTATCTTGATTTTCGTTATATTGTTCAAAATGATATTTGACCCATTGGTTTTTAGTGATGTTAAATGTGAATTGATTGTTTATATTTATTGATTTTATTACAACATTGTAGATTAGCTTGTATAATTATTGTGATAGATATTGGCGTGACTTGTTTATACATTAATAATTAAATTAAAAATTTAAATTAAAAAATATGTTTTTTGTCAACATGAATTCTATTGATGTTCAATTAAGGCGGGTTGTTACAGGCTAATGGAATTACATACCTCCTATTTCCTCAGAACAATCGACAATCCTAAGACCCTAAATGGTCAAAATCAAACGAATGAATCTTGGAATTGAGCGTTGATTATGTGTCTTGGAGGTCCTAACCTTGCAGGATAAGTTGGGCAGGTATATATCTTTTGTTATATTTATGTGATATGGTTGATCTCGAAAAATAGTGATGTTGTATTTGGATTCTTGTTGTGTAGTAATGATATGAGATTTGAATGTGTAATTATTAATGTATGTCATTGTCGCATATCACTTGTCCTAATAATTGTTTTCAAAAAATAAAAAATAAAAATTTGTCTTTACTGTACTCACTTATTTTGATGTCGTAATGGAGAGGACGTTACATATGGTATTAGAGTGGGTTGAACCCTATGAAATTGTACCGTTACGCCTTCCAATGTGTTATTTTTAAATGATTAAAGATGTATAAATAATTAATTTTGAAATTTTCCATGCAGGTAATAATGGTTAGAGGATGCAGGGGAAGTAGACGACGTGGTGTTGGAGGAAGAGGTATGACACCTGCAATAGTATTCACACCAGACGGGTCTGTTAGGTAGCTAGAGAGGTAGTAATGGGGGCCCAGAGCGCCTATAGTGATAATAGTAGAGACCATTCAATGTAAGGTGGACTAGGTCCACTATATTATTAAATAAGGCCCACTATGGTAGTTAGATATAATAAATGGGTAGTTAGATATAATAAATGTAATAGAACTTCTTAGAAGGTTCTACTTCTAGAAGATTCCTCCTATAGAATGTTCTTAGATGGTGGTAGCACTATATAAAGAGGCTCAAGAAATGTAATGGGATATGAAGAGAAATTTTTTATTTGGAGTTGAAACTCATTAGGAGGAAGTCCCCTCGAAGAGGCAAGTGAATAGGAGATTATCCCTTCCATAATGGGATCCATTGTATGGTGTTGCCCTACCTCAAGGGTTTCATAGTAATAAAAAAGATTTTGTATATTGTTATTGTATATCTATTGTGGTGTTTTTGTATTCAGTCTTTGGTACTTAACAAGTGGTATCAGATCACTTTCCTTGGCAAACATTGTGGGCAAATATTTTTTATTTTTGTAGATTTTTTTTCTGAGAAGAAAAAAAGAGGGCCGCGACATTCTAGAAATTTTCGGTATATTTTTGTGCAAAATTTGTAGAAATAGTTTGTAGATATTATTTCCTCTCAGATAAAAAACCAAGTTGAAAAAACAAAATCATCTGAAACGGTGTCTGGGAAGTCAAGATATTGAAGTTTTAAAATCTTCAAATTTTCAGGGTTTTTTCCGCGAACGACGACACGATTTGTTTTTATTTCCATAGCTGTTGGAGGCAAAATTTGACCAAACAAATTACAAATATCATTTTCGATCACAATTTAACCTAATTTCAAAAACCAAAACAGCCGAAACAGAGTCCGGGAAGTGAAGTTATGGGCATTTTAAATTCAACAGTTTTTTAGGGTTTTTCCAGAAAAAACCGTGATTTTCTGTCATAACTTATTGTTCTATCTTTTGGGTTTTTTCATGACGACTATGGGATAGAAGAGTTCATAGGGTGTTCATATGGCTATTTCCTCTCAAACCCTCAAAGAAATTCTACAAATTATTGAAGCATTCAAATCTCAATTGTATGACACATTGGATGCTAGATTGCATGACCTTGCAGACACCCTCAATGATAGTTTTCATAGTATTCAAGATTAATTGGATAACATGCAGGAGAGATTTCTTATGGAGGACCTCATGGATAAATATAATCAAGAAATATATGCTCGGTATGATTTTGAGACTGATTGCGATGATTGGTATATGGATAGTTGTCATTTATGGGATGACAACCACTTCCATATTTTATTTGATCACTCTACTCCACCTTCTGTAGAGAACATCAATGTCCCACATTAGGAGATAATTACCAGCGTCCATCCTGCATATTCTACAATGGTATTGTTCCTTCTAGATTCATATTTGATCATCTCCCACTATGTGTATGGATATCCTTATTTGGATCCACATGATAGGTGTGAGTATTGGGAGCATCATTTTCAGTTGGTTATTGGATGCAGATATCTTCCATGTGGGGTTCACATGAGAAATTGGACATGGGACCTTGGTTTACAATGGCGGTTCGACTACTTCACCATGGTGGCTTCCATTTCTCAATGGGACCCTGGTTCTCTAGTCTACTTCAGCACTATGGTCCACACTTATCCATGGGACCCTAGTATATGGTTGTACATCAATCATTGAGGACAACACTTTCATAAGGGGGATGGAATGTTAGGTAGCTAGAGAGGTAGTAGTGGGGGCCCAGAGGGCCCATTGTGATAATAGTGGAGGCCATTCAATGTAAGGTGGACTAGGTCCACTATATTATTAAATAAGGCCCACTATGGTAGTTATATATAATAAATGGGTAGTTAGATATAATAAATGTAAGAGGAATTCTTAAAATTCTCTACTTCTAGAAGATTATTCCTCTAGAATGTTCTTAGGTGATGGTAACACTATATAAAGAGATTCAAGAAATCTAATGAGATATGAAGAGAAATATTATTTTTGGAGAAGTATCTCAATAGGAGGATGCCCCCTCAAAGAGTCAAGTGAACATGAGAGGATCATTTCCATAATAGTATCGATTGTATGGTGTTGGCCTACCTCAAGGGTTTGATATAATAAAGTGTGGTTCTTCTATATTGTTATTTTATCTTTCTTTATGGATCTATTGTGTATTCATTATTTTTGGTGATTATATTTGTAGATTTATTCAGGTACTTAACAATTGGTATCAGAGCACTTTCCTTGGCAGACATTGTGGGCAAATATTTTTTATTTTTGCATATTTTTTTTTTCAGAGAAGAAAAAAGAGGGCCGCGACATTCCAGATATTTTTGGTATATTTATGTGTAAAATTTGCAGAAACAAGTTGTATATCTGCGTTCCTCTCATAAAAACACCCAAGTTAAAAAAAAATCGTCTGAAACGGAGTCCGGGAAGTCAAGATATTGAAGTTTTAAAATCTGCAAATTTTAGGGTTTTTTTCTGCGTACGACAACATGATTTTTTTTTTTTTATGTAGAATATGGAGGTCAAATTTGTCCAAAAAAATTACATTTATGATTTCCGCTCACAATTTCACCCAATTTAAAAAAAAAAAATCAGTCGAAACGGAGTCCGGGAAGTGAAGTTATGAGCATTTTAAATTCAACAGTTTTTAGGGTTTTTCCAGAAAAAGCCGTGATTTTCTGTAGTAACTTATTGTTATATTTTTGGGGTTTTTTCATGACGGTTGTGGGACCGAAGAGTTCATAGGGTGATCACATGTCTATTTCCTTTTAAACCCTCAAAGAAATTCTACAAATTATTGAAGCATTCAAATCCCAATTGTATGACACATTGGATGCTAGATTGCATGACTTTACAGATGGCCTCAATGATAATTTTTGTAGTATTCAAGATTCATCGGATAGCATGCAGAAGATATTTCTTATGGAGGACATCAGGGATGAATATAATCAAGAAATATATGCTTGGTATTATTTTTAGGCCGATTGTGATGATTGGTATATGGATAGTTGTCATTTCAGGGATGACAACCACTTTCATATTTTATTTGATGAATTTAATCCACCTTCTGTAGAGAGAATCAATGTGACAAATAGAGGGCCAATGATTATTACCAGTGTCCATCCTACATATTCTACAGTGGTATTATTCATTTTAGATTCTGCTACGACCCTTTTCCACTATGTTGATGGATCTTCTTATTTCGATCCACATGACAGGCGTCAGTCTTTGGAGCATCATTTTGAGTTGGTTATTGGGTTCCAAAATCTTCAACGGGGAGTTCACATGAGAAATTGGACATGAGATTTGAGATTACAATGGTGGTTGGACTACTTCAACATGGTGGCTTTCCTATCTACAATGGACCTTGGTTCTCCTGTCTTCTTCAACATTGTGGTCCACAATTATCCATGGGACCCTGGTATATGGTTGTACATCAAGCATTGAGGACAACGCTTTCATAAGGGGGATGAAATTTTAGGTATATAGAGAGATAGTAGTGGGGGCCCAAAGCGCCCATAGTGATATTAGTGGAGTCCATTCAATGTAAGGTTGACTAGGTCCACTATATTATTAAATAAGGCCTACTATGGTAGTTAGATATAATAAATGGGTAGTTAGATATAATAAATGTAAGAAATTTTTTTAGAAGGTTCTACTTCTAGAAGATTCCTCCTCTAGAATGTTCTTAGGTGATGGTAGCACTATATAAAGAGGTTCAAGCAATGCAATGGGATATGAAGAGAATTATTGTATTTGGAGCGGTAGCTCAATAGGAGGATGCCCCCTCGAAGAGGCAAGTGAACATGAGAGGATCCCTTTTATAATAAGATCCATTGTACGATGTTGCCCTACCTCAAGGGTTTGATAGTAATAAAGGAGATTTTKCATATTGTTCTTGTATATCTATTGTGGTGCTTTTGTATTTAGTTTTTGGTTCTTAACAGGGTCTAACCCTAGGGAAAAGATAAAACTACTGAGCATGAGCAGGTTGTTGTGGGAGATGTGGTAGGTATGATGAGATCCTTCCARAGGATGTCATAGGAATTGATCAACCTCCTGGATTGATATGAGGGTAGAGAATCTATACCCAATTAGGGTTCATAGTGTGCCCCATCTGGTATTAGTAGTATACATAGAGAACTCGAGAAGGTGAAGTTTCTCAAGTTCGGTGGTGCCCGAGATGACTTAGTCGCTGAGGCATGGTTGGAGAACATGGAGATGTGCTTCTCACTTCCTGATTACACCTCCAACATGAAGGTATGCATGGAGGTATTCTAACTAAAAGGGATTTCTCTACATTGGTGGAAGACACTCCTACCTCTACTAAACATGGTCGGTGAAGACATGTCATGGGAGCTATTTGAGGAACGGTTCCGAGAGAGGTACTTGTCCGAGGAATTCATTGTTTTCCATATTAATGAGTTCAACACTTTATGACAAGGTGGTCATACGTTTCCAGAGTATGAGGCTAGGTTCATGGAGCTACTTAGGTATGCTCCACATATGAACTCTTGGCACATGGTCAAACCCAGGGTTCAATGCTTCAACAACGCACCAACAAAACCCTAACTACCAGTTGTTTTGAAAACACCTGCGAAGCAGGCAAAGTCTCACCCAAGGTAGAAGTAGGGGAGGTTATAGGACGTAGGCATCTATAACCAAGCTGGGGCATAGATCTGTGATAACAACACTTCACAGAGTACTCTAGAAACACTTAGAAGATGATATGCATTAGTTCATTAGCTTCATTAACATCGCAGGACAAACCCTAAGAGAGATCGGTGAAGTAACAACAAAGATTAATCATCTATACCACTTAGCATAGAGCATTAAGTTAGATATAACATTCATTCACAAGTAAAGCACTAAGAAACAACATATCTATATATCATACATAAGAGCAAAGGCACTTAGCAGATTCATAACATAACCAACAAAGAAAAAAGAAAACCAAGACACAAGATATATGTGGTTCATCCTAGTGTGGGGCTACGTCTACCAACTGCTTCGTCTTCTTTATTATTCTTCAATCTCTTACATTCATCTGCTCATGTGCACTAAGCCATAGAGCCAAGATTCGCATCGGACATGAGATCTACGCACTGAGAAACAGACCCTCCTTCCTAGAACTAGGTCAAGGCATAAAGCCAACTTCTCTATCGAGCACAGAGCCTTACATACACAATCTGTTGCACTAAGAAATCCAAAACTACTTGCACTTAGCCTTTCCAGTTATTGACTCTTTTCTACATCTATTTCTACCATACATTCTTATCTATTTATACTCTTACATTTGCATACAAAAGGGCCTAAACATGGGAGAAACCATGGGCCGACATCGCATAACCCATTACAAAAACCATCATGAGCCCCTTGCTAGGTCCACATATCCCTCAAAATAAGTGATATCTGTGATCTCAGCTCCGCCTGGGCTCTTCGTCTTCGACCAGCTTCTCGAAGTCCAAAAGTGGTCCAAACCTGACCAAGGTTTCCTCAAAACTTGGTCGAGGGCCAACATGCCCCCAACACTCACCTGTGACTTGTCCCGAGTCACAGGCCTGGGCAATGTTTCTTCAAAGGCCTCAAGCTTCACTTGAGTTGTCTCGAATTTCTACTTCACCTAAGCCTCCTTCTCAACGAGATCCTGGATTGTCTACACTGTAACAAGCCCTTCTAGGTGCTATTCTATTGTTGCAACCACCTGGTCTAGTTGTGAGCCTTGTCCTTCAATTTATTCAAACACCTTGTAGGATTCATCCTGCACAGGCTGTAGTTTCTACATGACTTCCATTACTCTGCCCTGGATGGTAGTAATATGTTGTTGGACTGTGCGTTGTTCTTGTGATCTTTTCATTCTCTCGAATGTAGTGAGTAGCTTCATCTATTCTTGCACGGAGGATGCCTGTTGTTGTGCCTCCTGTAGCTACACTTCCAACTTCCTTAGCTCTATATCTTCTGCGAGACATTCATAAGTCTGCGCACTTCTATCGCTCAATTGTTTTCACTCTGAGGCGAGGGCCCTAATCCTTATTACTGTTTTCTTGGAGGCTTCCTCTCTCTGGTCATGCACTTCTTACGGGGTGCTCAACACGGCTTGGACCTCCAACTCTGCTATCCTCGCTTGAAGCTATTGGATGGCCTCAACTAGCTTCACCACTTGCACCTCAACTGACTCTTGTTCCTCCTGTTCCAAGCCTGGAAAAGAGTGAAGTGCTTTATTCACTGCTTCTTTGACTGGAGTCTCCTCTATGAGAAACTGGTCCTTTTCTTTCTATAGCTTCCCTTTATCCTCCTCGAACATCACCTGAAACTCATCTCTCTCATTTTCATAGGCGTTTACACAGTACCACGCTACGCATAATTGCTCTAAGACCTCATCTTTTTCTTGTTTCAAGGCTTCTGTAGCATTCTCCTTTTATTCTTGGACCTTTTGTCGCATCTGCAAGTCTTCTTAATTGGGTTGGTTCATCCCCCAATTTTGTATTCTGTGGCGAGGAGGGGACAGTAGGTACTACGCAGATCAATTGAATAGCTTGTTGTATTTCCTTCAGTTCCTTCTCGACCCTTCCATACATATCCTCTTGCTTCTCTCCATATCTCTATAAGATATCCTCGAAAGCATCCTCCATGGACCAAGATGATGTCGTCCTCTGTGAGCGTGGTCTCTAACTGGTGCTTGCTAGCGCACGTCTTCTTTCTTGTTGAAGGTTTCTGTGGTGAATTCTTCCTCTTATGTGGTGTTTCAGTAGGGGGATCTTTAGGTGGTGTAACTTCACCTTCTCCTTGATTTTATCCTTCATTCCCTCCTCCTTTTCCATCTACTTGGTCTTCTCCTTGTCCTCCTACGAGCAAGCCAGATCCATTTTCTTCAGAGGCACTTTCCTCCTCATCGGTCTCTATGTTTTGGACGTCTTCTTGCTTCTTCTTCTTCTTTGACCTGCTGGACTGTCCAACATGTTCAACCTAGGTGACCAAGGGGCTTCCTATGATGTCAGTGTCAGAGAGTTATGCGTCATCGGTCGGTACAAGGAACTCTTCTGGCCATTCCTTGGTGATCTGCTGCATGTCCTCATCTTTCAATTTGTAATATGACTGTAAATATTCCTTGCTCTCATCTCTGCGCGCAGTGATATAGATGAAATGTCAATTTGTGTAGAACTTAGCTAGTGGTCTGTACTGGTGCAGGGTGCACGGTGTCATGCAAGGAAATACTTCAATGGAAACCTTCAATTGCTGATAATATGCATGGAACAAAATGTTCGATTGTCATTACTTCGACATGTCATTGGTGTACCACAAGGTAGAGAACCTAGGGGCCAACGACTCCGATGGTTCGATATCAGGGAAGATGGCTCCTTCAGAAATTTGTCAAGCGACAAATGCGAGCAACATGAGTAGCCATCTTAACTGGAATTCATATCCCTAATCTTGAGCTTCATGTCAGTCTTTCTAATGTTCATTGACGAGGTAGCTCACCCAATTAATTTGCATGCCCTCCACACATTTTCTTGTGAGGTCCACCATGAACTCGGTGACTTGTGTGGGGTGGTTCTTTCTTACGATATTGCCAGCTATGAGTTGGAAAGCGAGGTGCATTGTTCCATCCTGGATAGAGGCTTCCTTGTATCCTCGCTTTCCTTTTTCAACTTTACCAGATTCTTCCTTGATGCGTTGCGCCAGGGAGCGATCTGAGGCCTTCCCTAGGTAAAATTGTTGGGGGTCAGTGTTAAGCCCTAATATTGGTTCATTACCCCTTAATTGGGGCATATTATATTAGTAATGTTATTTTATTTATGTCTGCTTTAGGCCATTACTTGTAATTATACCTCCTAGTCTCCTATATATACCAAGGAGACATTTTCATTTTGAATCATCTTGTACTTGAACATTTAAGTGGGGTAAAAGGAGGTTGCACCCTCGAAGAGGCTTATTATCTAAAATTATCTCTTTTTCAAGGCCTTGAGTACTTTTTCTGAGGTTTTTCTATGCTATATTGATATTTGGTTTTTAACATATGGTATCAGAGCTCAAGGTCTTGGGGTTTCGCTGCTATATCTGAGACACCTTGGCATTTTTGCTATAATGTTTTTTCTACAATGTTTCAAAAGGAACGGATTGGAGGGTATTTAGTAGATAGATCAAGGTATATTGGGTTCAAAATTCATCTCTTGAGGCCTTATACTTTTCAATATACAGCCTGTACAAGATAGGGTTTTGTAATCATCCTGAACTGAGTCATTGCGGAATTTTCGCTATAAAACCATTTATATAACGTTTCAGACCCTAAAATCTAGACGATATTTATAGAAATTAGTAAGGTATCTATGGTAAAACATTCAGCTTCTGGTTCATCTTAAATTTGTAGATACACCCTGTGTAAGATAGGGTATCTGACTAGTCTCAAGAAGGTGTTCCAGGTAAAACAATCATAACTTCTTCCTAGAGTATCCAAATTGAGTGGGACTTGTTGCATTGGATCATGTAGAGTCTATAGTATTTCTGGTGTGATTTTTAGAATTGTATATCAATTATTTTGTGTGGGGCATGCTATACAAGTGAGATCTCCTGGAAAGGCCAAAAATCGGCAAGTTGTGCGGAAGTTACCGTAAATTCCACTTGGAACACCCAATTTTGATCAAATATATGGCATTGCAGAGAAGAAATATCAGAGAACTACATAAAACAAAGTTTCATACCCATAAGGTCTGAAACTTGGGAGATACAACATAAGAAATATTGTCTAGCAGAATCACCTCAAAATCAAGGTTCAAAAATGATACTTGGACAACCTGCCACCAAAAAAGGGAACTTGTACACCAAATAAGCCTCTAGAAAATCCTACTTGGACTCTTGATGAAGGTCAAGAAATGCGTAGGGACATAAATGAACTACAAAAGAAGATGGATTCAATGGAATCTTTGTTGGATACTAAGATGGATGGTTTAAAAGGGGAGATCATGGAAGTATTGAAAAATTTTGTAACAGAGAAGACACCTGAAAGTGAAAATGCATCCCATGAAATTCTTGACGAGGACACAAGGAAGGTGAATCAAGAATGGAGAAACTCCAACTTTGTTTTGAAGACCAACCACGTTCCTAAGATTGATATGAGGAAGTTTGATGGCAAGGACCCAATCACATGGATACTTCAGATGGAGCAATTCTTTG
>ML787582.1:540253-560617 GCA_009831015.1 Picea engelmannii
AATCATCTTGTACTTGAACATTTAAGTGGGGTAAAAGGAGGTTGCCCCCTCAAAGAGGCTTATTATCTGAAATTATCTCTTTTTCAAGGCGTTGAGTACTTTTTTTGAGGTTTTTCTATGCTATATTGATATTTGGTTCTTAATAGTCAGGTCCCTTCATGCTTAATCTTGTAATCAAGTGGATCAGTGTCAGATCCACAATAATCCGTCAGTCAAGACACAGGTATCCGCCATGGTATCATGAAAAGAGGAGTTTAACACAAGCATTAACCTCCTGGTGGCATCCAAAATGGGGAATCTTTATCACATTTAGCACAGTGGACTGCGCCATCTCCTTAATACATGGCTCGGAGACCGAGTGAGGCTTCTTCCCAGTTGTCTTCGTCAAGTATCTGTGGGGTGCGATCACAGCATAGTTATTTCCATATCCAAGGTTGAATTCATTGTTCTTCAGTAGTGGGATATTCCCTAACTGACTCCCAACTACGCATATTCCCTTCGAAATGTACGTAGTGATCAGAGTGTACTCATAGTCTCGTGGAATATTGTCATGGTTAACTATGCCATCCAACGGTGGAATATAGTCTGGTAAGATCGACGGGATATGCTTCGCATTAGCCAGATTGTCGTGATGCTTACTTCCCTGCTCAGTTGCGGGCTTGACATGACCCGAACATCGTCCAATCGAAGGGGAAGCCTACAGTCCCCTAGTCGATGATGTCTGGACACCTTCAAACATATATTTATCATCTATACACTTCTTAAGAACATCCTCAACGAACTTCTCTAACTTAGTGCATTAACCCGACATTCTCACTATTAAACAGGTGGGTCGGGGTGGGAAAATGGATAAGCGGGGTAGAAAAACAGACATCAATGTCTAGTTTATGAAATCACAGCTCGACACACAATAAATTCTCTATTGGATCAGTTAATCATGGGCAACAAAAAGTGGTCCCGACGCAGCAACTAATGGGTTAAATAATTGAGCGTCGTAACAGATTATTCCAATGGGAAGGAATGCTTCCATTAATGTGAATTTTTCCGTTATGGAGCAGTCTCAATGTCCCAAAAGTGGTCCATATTCCCATAAATGCATTTTCCATCCGTTCTGTAGCATTGTTCTAATGGGCGGGGTGCCTCCAATGGTCATATAACTTCACTAGGGAAAATTCCCATTCGGCGTGGTTCTGTTGTTCCAGAAAGCTTCAAGTCCTACAAACCTGCCCCCTGCGAAGTCTTCCCTCTGTTCTTTGTAGCTCCTTGTAGATTTTATAACTTGGATTTCTTCTATTGAGATTTCTTGCCTTATTTCCTATGATTTGTGTTTCTCTAATAATTTTTGGAATCCTCTTTCCATTCTTATTCTTATCTTCTCTTAGCGTAGTGACTTCGTATTGCTAATGTGCTCTCAAAGGGTTCAAAGTTAGTATCCCTTCTCTTATTAATTCCAAGGTGGGTATTCTTCTTTGTTGCATGGATAGGTCCTTCAAACCTTCTTGCGTTCTTTCAACTTCAACAAATTCTCTTTCCCTTTGTTTCTTCGATTTATCTTCTTGTTCTTCTATTAGTCAGTCTATTTTTCTAGCTATGAAGTCCATTAGTTCTTTCTTTTTCTTTTCTGTAGCTTCCTCCTTTTCTTTCCTTTTGATTTGATTCTTATCAATCCAATTCTTTCCTAATAAGAGTGGGAAAGGGGAGTTGTTCTCAACAAACTTAATGACTTCAAATTCCTCTTAAATCGATGTTCCATGAAAAATAATAGGTATATTAGTAAGTCTTCCACATAGGGTTATCATATTTCCTTTAAACAAGCCTATCCTTCCCAATGAAGGTACCACAACAGGATTTCCCAAAATTTCCCAAGTTTCTTTTGTTATAATATTTACTTATGTTTCTTCATCTAAGACACAGTCTATGTCGAAGTCTTGTATTCTTGCACTTATGCATTGTTTTACTTTCAGGATCTCTGGTAAGTTAACATCTTTGTGATCATTCATCATTTCTTCCAACTATAATAACATATTTTGATCTTTCTCTGATTATTTCTCTTTGTGATTCTCTAACATGCTCTTAGTCTCTTCATAGTTTTCTTGTCTCATGTTCATTCTTTCAACTTATTTAGAAATCATCCTTGGACAATCTTCAACCTCATGACCAAAAAATTTACAACAAAGACAAATAGGACCTATACCAGGGAATTCCTTAGAAATATGTCTCAGTCTTCTACAATTATAACATAGTGTCACTCCTCTATTTCTTTTAAACATTCCCCAATCTCTTCTGTATTGTGCACTAGGATCACAGTGTTGGACTTGTAATCTGCAAAAAACATTTCTTGGTTCCTACATCCACTTATTAGCCCAAAAACTCTTTCTATGCATAGGAATAACATAGCTTTCTTTATTTCTATTAGCTTTACTTAGGTCAATTTTTTCTTCCAACTACACCCTAGCTTTCATACTAGGACAAAATCTGTTAAACATACTTAAATTCATGCTTTCGAAACAAAAATTTTCACTTATCTTACTCTTATCAAAGGACAAAGCTTTACCTCTTTTAATATCTTACCTCTTTTCTTCAGATCGGATGCCTCTTTTAGCACAAAGATTCGCAAGTCAAGAAGAATATTGTGGACTACAACAACAGATCTAGGCATAGATCTTCTGTTTTCTTTACTTCAGTTCCCAACAATCATAGTTTTAGGTCCCGACAATGGAACCATTTGTTGGCACAGGAGCAGACCCAGGGTTCAACGCTTCAACAATGCACCAAAAAAACACTAACTATCGTCCCTTTAGGCAACACTTAGAAGCAAGCGAAGTCTCAACCGAGGTAGAAGCAGGGGGTTTATAGGACACAAACATCTGTAACCAATATGGGACACGGATTTGTGATATCAACACTTCGCAGAGTACTCTAGCAACACTTAGCACATGATATGCATTAGTTCATTAGCATCACAGGAAAAAACCTAAGAGAGATCAGCACAGTAACAACAAAGATTAATTATCTCTACCACTTAGCACATAGCATTAATTTAGATCTAACATTCATTCACAAGTAAAGAACTAAGAAATAACAAATATATCTATTATACATAATAACAAAAGCACTTAGCAGATTCATAACATAACCAAAAAAGAACAAAGAAAACCAAGACACAAGAGATACATGGTTCACCCCAGTGTGGGGTTACGTCCACCAACTTCTTTGTATTCTTTATTATTATTCAATCTCTTACATTCATCTGCTCCTGTACACTAAACCATAGAGCTAATATTTTCATCAGACAGGAGATATGGGCACTAAGCACCAGATCCTCCTTCCTAAAACTAGGTCAAGGCAAAAATCCAACTTCTCTATCGAGCACAGAGCCTTACATACACAATCTGTTGCACTAAGCAACCCAAAATTACTTACATTTAGCCTTGCCAGTTATTGACTCTTTTCTACATCTATTTATACCATACATTCTTATCTTTTTATACTTTTATATTTCCTTACAAAAAGGCCTAAACACGGGAGAACACATGGGCCAACATCCCATAACCCATTACAAAAACCCTAATGAGTTCCTTGCTCGGTCCATATATCCCACAAAACAAGTGAGATCTATGATCTCATCTCTGCCTGGGTGCTCCATCTTCGACCAACCTGTCTAAGTCCAAAAGTGTTCCAAACCTAACCAAGGTTTCCTCAAAACTTGGTCGTGGGCCAACATGAACACAGAGAAGTTAAAGGTCAACAATTTTGTTTTCAGCCTTAACTTCAACATGCCTGTGAAGGTGAGGATCCTAATGCCTCAAACATTGCACAATTCAATTCAGAAGGCCCTCAAAGCTGAGGAAGAGCTGGACAATGGGAGTCAGGTCAGGACTCCTTCTAGACCAACTAGACAGATGACATAAAGAGAACAACTACTATTTGTCCTAAAGTTTGCACCTGACTACTAAAGGGTAGAGCTAGGCCACCTCACGTTATGAATGGTTGGTTTTTTTATTTATGGGTAAGTTAGAGGGTTGGTTTACTAAGACATGAGCATAGTTTGGTTGGCCAAATGACATGGATGAGGGTCCTCCTTGGCTGGTGGTACACTAATGAAAACAAAGTCATACAATAAAGGTAAAAAACAAAGAAAAACAATAAACCATTCAATGAACATTTTTCTGCCAGAAGTTTAAATCTTAAAATGTCATTTCAAGCATTAAACATGTACCAAAAACATAATTATTCCCATAGGTTGCAACAAAAAAAAATATTCATCAAATCATAGCTTTTATCACATGTTTCATATTAATAAAGATAAGTTATACAATAGATGAAGGAAAATAAATGTACTTAGCAAAAATCAAAATTGTATTCAAGATAAGAAACACATACAAATTTGGACACAAACACACTGTCATCAATAGTATCTTCACCAGATAGAGAGATTTAATCCATGCGTAGAATGGGTCCAACCAACTCTTGTATTGATATTTTTCTCCCAAAACAATGAACCCTTCTAACATACAAAGAATGCTTATTTATCACATATGTGGAGGCCCTCGACCAGTGTGGAACTTAGGTTCTTCACTCTACACATTGGCTATAAAAAAAATTATTAACTTAAATAAAACACGTTGTTGGAGTCTATTAATGAATACTCTGAGCTTGACCTTATAAAAAAGGAGTGGTTCTTATCACACAAAAAAGACCACTTGTTATGCTTTAAACTTAAAAGAGTCTTCAACTAATCAATTAAAAACTGCTGCTAGTTGTTGACGCTCAAAAGTGAAACATAGGGTACCTTCTTGCAAATGGTTGCAAAGACTTATTATTTAATTATATTTAATAATGTACTAAAAGGTGGGACCCCTTGTGTGACTTGTGTGACTATGATGAAAATATGAAATTTATGTTTTATGTTCTTATGACTTAGTTGTGATATGAACTCTACAATTATTTCCTTTTAAGTTGTTGTCGAAATAAGTAAGCAAATGATGCTATGGGAGATATGATTAAAAAGGGAATGATGTCTTTATATAACCCTGAAAAGTGTTATTATGCTACATCTAGTTTTATAAAATATCTAAACTTCATGTTTCAAGTTGTATGTGATATATGGTGTGCTCATTACCTTGATTCCATGCTACAAGGATTGCATGCATTTTTTGAATTGGAGGTGTAAAGTTTGAGACACGGTATCCATAGAAATATTTCGTTGTATGTTACATTGGGGTCTTGAAAAAGGTTGGCCCATTGTAAGTTTAAAACATTGGCAAAATATGGAGAATTCGGCTTGCATTAAATTGATTTGGAGTTAGTGGTTTATGTGTTGTATGGTTAGCTTGCTCGTATTGGATATGAATGAATGTGTAAGTGTAGATACAATGTGTAGTAAATGCACATCGCTCTAACCTACCTCAATCCTGCCACCCTATCCATTTTGCATTTGTTCTTTGTTGGTTTTCGTTTCTCTGCCTTGTTCGGCCGTGAAAGATGTATACAATCTTGGTCGACTCTCGGAAATTTTACAGAGGTATGGGGTTTCTTGCTACTCCATCCATGAATATTTCGCTCTGCTCCTTAATTAAGTCAAAAATTGGCTCTTGAGTTTGCTTATTGTCTGTGCATTTCCAAAGTTATGATATGTGGGATTTTCGACTATGTATAGATTATTAGTGAAGTTTGGTCTCTGTGGAATTTGTATGTTAACTATTCGCATTGAAAACGGCATGGGTGTCTCTTACTGTCTGTAGTTGTTTCATGCTTTACCTATGAAAAATGATATTGTTTGGGAAGTTCTTAGGAATGCCTTGCTCCTGGTTTCTTTCTAAGATTCCTCTATGTCTAATAAAAACGTTATCACTGCTCATGGCATGTGGGTTATTTAGAAACTTGGCCTGTCATTTAATTGTGTGGATTTCATGGTTATCATGCCCGCGCCCTTGTATTAGCTTTGTAAATGCGAGTGTGGAAATTTATGGTGGTACTAAGTTGTTGAAGGTATCCCTCCCTCAAACTTGTTTAGATCATCCTCCTATATCACATCATTGTTGATAATTGTATATCGAACCATGTATTTGAAAAATAGTGTAGAGGTGGCCAACCAAAAATTTAATAAATTCCATGTCTGTGCTCCTTTTGGCCATGGGTTTTGTTGATTATTTACTTTGAGAAGATAGAAAGAATGTTAATCCCACTCATTTTTTTTTGTAATACAGTCTGTCACAAGGAAATATTTGGGGTGATGGAAGCGTTGCAAAAATATTTTTAAAGGATACAACTTGTTGTGTGTTCGATTTTATATGAAAATAATACCTCTGTGGATGAATTATATATGCGTTGAATGAGTTTTGTGAACCATAATGAAAGGGAATTTTGGAAGTATTGTTATTTGAAGTCTTAGTTTGGAATAGTGTTATACATAGGGATATGTTTTGTGGCCACTTCGTGGAACCTTGTAGTGATCTAAAATGTATTGGTGTTGATACAGTGGACCACAGTATGTCCTTTCCTCGACTGTTGGTTCTGATTATTGTGATTATTTTGATGTTGTGGCTCCTTGACTCTATTGTGTGCATGCTGTGTTATTGTTGTTGAATATTATTGGGAAATAAATTGTGAAATGAAATTTCTAAATGCAAATGAGAAGCCTTGAAGTGAAACCCCAGTTCTGAATTTTGGAAACAGGGTATTGAATTTCAGTTTTGAAATGGTAAATAGGTTTAAATTTTAATGTTGAGAATGGAATTGTTTGATATATGACAAAACAATATCCATGGGAGTCCCTTCCATTATATAATTTTATTCCAAATAAACTCCCCTCATTATCCCAATTACATTTTTCTTCACTCTATGTTCTATTGTTACTCATTTGTAAGGAAAAGTCCGTATGGAAATAAAAGAAACAAGGTGGAAGTTAATTGATGATTGGTATTCTGGGAGCTGGTTGTATACAAAATTTGATTGTTTTATTGATTTCTTGAAAAATGTTCATGAATATTTTGTTGGATTACTGAGAGGGGCGATGAATTAGTAATAGTGAAATTATGATCCTTTTTATCCAAGTGTTATGTCAATGTAGTATTATTATCCAATAATGAGCAATAAGAAATGAACAATCACACACATACACAGTACACCAGTTTTTTACGTGGAACCCCAAATTGGGAGAAAACCACAGAATGCCTTTTCTTATATGTCTTGAAGAATTACATTCATTGGAAGCACCAACTTCCTTTGTTTTCCAGTTGCAACTGGAAGGAGGCTCCAACCCCTAATTTCTTAGGCTACAACTTGAGGGAAGCTCTAACTCCCCATTTCTTTGGATACTACCAGACGGAGGGTACAACCCCTTATGTTCTCTGGCTACAACCACCTATCATTGCCCCGCCTGCCACCCTAAAGTAGAAGTAGAATGATGGAACCATTTTCAACCTGTCACTATGAGATATACTATTATACAACTGCATCAACTTGTACCAATGAATTGTATCCAATCTCTACAACTGCCATGTAATCAAGCTGTACCTGAATTGAACATGTATCCACAAAAATACAACAGATACGCAACCTGTAGTGATGCAGCCCGCGTATGTACGAGCCCTATCTATTATGCAACCTGCGTATATACGTGCCCTATCTATTATGAAACCTGTGTATGCCTTCTGAAACTAGGGTTTCCTTTCACTTGAAAACTTCTAACCCTTTGTAACTTCTTTCACATAAATATGTAACCTATCACTGTATCGAGACTGTAACTATACCATGTGCATGCATCCTCATACATAACCTCTACTCAAGGAAAGTATGTCTCTCTCTAGTCATGTGCCATATAGGTATGTGTAATCGTGAACAAGTATAATGTCCCTGATATGATCTTAGTCATCAACCCCTTTTTGATATTCAACTTCTCAATACATCAATAAATACAAGATCTCAACCATGTACCATAAAAACTCTTAGCCATATGCCAAGAAATACAAGATGTGCCTCAACAAAAAGTATCAATGATAAATATACCAACACTGTTGATCCAGATTTTATGAGCAGAACGAAATGAATACAGATTATTAATAGGTGATTAACACAAAATAATAGAGATACAGTGAAATTGGTTTTCTATTCAATAAGGAAATAAGCTGAAACTGTAAAATGCAGCGAAAACTAGCTTGTTGGAATGGTGGCGGCTTATCTCAGAGAAGAGATGTGATGGTTGCGCTCATTCACAAGAAGATGATTACAATGAGGCTCTGAAGGCCTTTTTACAATAAACAAGAATTTAAAAAACTATATACATCCAAAAACCTAACCCTAGGAGATGAAGTGCCAAAAGTCATGTGGGCCCTGTTTGGGTAAGTTAGTACATCAACTTCCTGGGGTCATAACTTTTGCATACGATCTTCTTTTTAGGCGTGTGATAGCCTGTTGGAAAGGTATCATCAAGGAGATTCATTTTGGGGAATAAATCATTCCTTCAACTATTATTGAGAATACATATCCTGAAAAACCTTCATTTAGGCTGTCAAAATGGCCCTGGATGTTAAAACTGCTAAAAATAGTAAATTGCCAAAATTAGCAGAAAACTATTTTGACCCAGTTGGAAAAGGTGGGTGGCCACTGATATCCACCTGGATAAATCCTCCCTCCTTAGGAAGAAATGGTCTTCATTGTGTTGAGTTCCCCCATCAGATGAGGAAATTTCTGTTGAATTTGGCCCCGGGTGAGCCACTTGCCTTGGTGCAGGAGCTGTCGTGCTTTGACAACTCGATAAAGTTGGATCCTTTGTTGTCGAGTTCCCTTGATATATGTGTACACAATATGATCATTGGATTCCTATTGTATGCAGTCGGGGTTGAGCTCTGTTGGTTTTAGTTGCTCTGCTACATCTAAGGTATCTAATAATGGTGGGAAATAAGGGTGAAGGAGATCCACGTTGAACACTGGGTGCAGGCCAAGGAAAGGAGGAATGTTGAGCTCAAAAGAATTATCTCCCATGGCCTAGGTGATGGTTTATGACCCATAATAGAGTCAGAGAATCTTCCGATGGGGTCCCGTAAGGCGTTCTTTCTACAAGTGCAACCAAAATTTGTCTCCCACCTGAAACTTATGTGGCACCCGATGTTGATCATGGCGCTGATTGTATTTGTCATTGGAATTTTGTAGGATATCCTAAACCTATTGGTAGATGTGTTGGATCTAATCAATGAACTAGGTGGCTTTGTCAACTTCAGTTGGAGAAGGAGATGAGTCGGTCTAGGTGACCGCAAGGGTAAGTGCAACATCTATGGGACCGAATGGTTGGAATCCCAACCCCACTTGAAAGGGGTTTTGGTTGGTTGAGCTATGGAGGGCTCAGTTGTAGCTATGTTGGACATAGGGAATCCTCTCATCCCATGTGAAAGGGTTCTTTGAATTATACATGCAAAGGATATGCACAATCATTCGATTCATGACCTTGGTTTGGCCATCTATCTGGGGGTGGAAGGCTATGGATTTGGTGAGCTTGGTGTCCAAAAGTGACCAGAGGCTCAACTAGAATCTGTTGATAAATCGACTGTCCTGATCAAAGACAATGGTTTGTGGGATTCCAAAATCTATCCAGACTCGTTCAAAGAAGATCTTGGCAGTGGCCTCTGCTGTGATGTTCTTCTTGCAGAAAACCAAAACCACCATCTTAGAAAAGAGATCAAAAACCACAAAAGCATAGTCATTTCCCCTCTTGGTGGATGGGAGGCTCGACATGTAGTCCATTGAGATGGATTCCCATGGCCTGTTAGGAGTAAGAAGAGGAGCGTACATGCCCTGTTTCTTAGTGGTTGTTTTGGAAATAGCATAGGCAGTGCAGGACCTGATATACTTGTTGACCTCCTATCGAAGTTTCGGCCAGTAGAAATGTTTCTGTAGCATCGCCACTGTCTTTTCGATGATGAAGTGTCCTGCCACCCAACTGTAGTGGGATTCCCAGATCAGCTTCGCTCGCTCGCTTTATGGAACACAGATATGGCCTAGACGACACAACGACCCATATTGAAGATGGAAATTATCGACAACTACGTTTGCACTCAACATTTGGTAGGTGGTGGCGAAGTCCGGGTCTATCCAATAGAGTTAGGTGCATCCAGAGGTCACATGGCTGCAGGAGTCTAGCACCATGGAGAGTGTTGTGAATGGAGGTATGTTGAGGCAATCAACGACGTGATTGGTGCTTCTTGTTTTATACTTGATGTTGAGGTGGAATTGTTGCAATTATGTGGACCACTTTTGATGGTGATCATTCTTCAATTTTCCTTGTGTCTGCATGAACTGCAATGGCTTATGATCAGTGTGAATGACTGTCTCCTTCCCAAGAATGTAATGTCTCCACTGGCAATAGGCTTGCACAATGGAGTACATTTCTTTTTCATAAGTAGGGTACTTACAGATAAAATCTAATAGTGTATCACTATGATAGGCCATGGGGTGGTCGTGTTGAGTGAGAACGACGCCTACTGCATAGTCTGAAGCATATGTCTCGATCTCAAAGGGATGTTGTAGGTATGGTAGTGAAAGTATTGGCGCCGAGAACAAGAACTGCTTCAAATCATTGAACTCTTGTTGTTGGGATCAGCCCCAAGAAAATTTCACCTTACCACCACCCCTGGTTAATTGGCTAAGGGCCCATGCAATATGTGATAATCCCAACATGAACCTGCGGTAGAAATTGGCAAGGCCTAAGAAGATCCGAAGCTCAGTGAGTGTGGTTGGCGCTAGCCAGTCACGGATGACTTGGATCCTGGATGGATCCACATGTACGCCATGCTGATCAATTATGTAGCCCAGGTAATGGACCTTGTCCATGCCGAAGGAGAATTTTTCCAAGTTGGCATATAGCTTGTGCTATCGTAGGGTGTGCAAAACTTGTTGAATATGCTACAAGTGTTCATCCCAAGTCTTGCTGTAAAATGAGAATTTCATCTAGATACACCACTACAAAAGTATTGGTGAATGGTCATAGGATATCGTCCATCATCCTCATGAAAGTGGTTGGAGAATTTGTCAAACCAAAGGGCATGACCAACCATTCAAAAAGGCCTTCCTTTGACTTGAAGGCAGTTTTCCATACATCTGTTTGTTCTATAGGGACCTGGTGGTAGCCAGACTTCAGATCAATCTTACTGAAGTATTTGGCCCCCATGAGTTGATCAAGGAGGTTGTCGATTTGGGGAATCAGGTATCAATTTCTGACTGTGATTTTATTCAGAGCCCGGTAATCAATGCAGATTCGTTAGGTTCCATCTTTCTTCTGTACCATCATGATTGGGCTCTTGCAAGGTGATGAGCTGGGATGGATGTGCCCCTTGTGGAGCAGTTCTTGGATCTGTCACTTTATCTCCTCATTCTCTAATAAAGAATGGTGATAGACTGGCCCATTGGACAACGGTGCGTTGAGGGTCAGATCGATGTGGTGCTTGACCTGGCAGTGCAGAGGTACCCTGGTAGGTGAGGAGAAGATATCTAAGTATTCTTCCATGACCTTATCTACTTGCTTATACTTTGTGGAGAGGTCATACATAGATACCCTGGATGTGGCTGTGATCTTTCGCTTATTCTGAGAGAGAATCATGAAGAAGACAAACTTCCCCCTCTGAGAGATGAAATTCTGACATTTCTTAGCAGAGGTCAAGGAAATAGCACTAGGGGGGACTGCCTCAGGTATCCTGTACAATTTCCTGTTCAAAGTAATAATAACACTACGAGGCTTAGACTCATATATAGCATGACGTTTCCATAAATAAGGTTGGCCCAAAATAACATCACAAACTTTTAGAGGAGAAACATCACACAATACCTCATCTTTGAAGGGCTTGATGTCGTACGACAGTCGGCACTATTGGCTGACGCGGAGATCGCTTCCTTGGAGGAGCCATCCAATGGTGTAGGGTTGTGGATGTGGTTTTGTCGGTAGGACCAACCGCTTGATGACCTCGACTGAGATGAGATTATTCTGGCTACCGCTATCGATGGTGAAGTGTATCCAGGTGCCTTTTACCCACATCTGTCAATGGAAGAGGAGTTCTCCTTCTTCTGGCTCGTCTGGTTTACCAGGCTGGAGCTTGGTGGTAGCAACGATGGCATTGTGTTTCGCGTAAATGATCTATATTTCCCTTTTTGGTTCTAGCTTGGAGTATGAACCCTCATCTGATTCAAAGGCTTTCACTTCGTCCACCAATGACTGCTTTGAGCGGAAGTCAACAGTGTTATTCCAAGGGCTCTTATGGAAGTCTTACCATTTCTTGGTATCTTTCTTTATCTTTTCGATGTATTTCTTTGCTTGTGGCTTGGAATGGTTGTCCTGATATTTTCCATCTTTTATTTGTCCTTTCTTTTGTGGGTTGGGGCCGCCCTTTCCTAGATTTTGTTGTGAGGGGTTCCCAGACCCAAATTGTCGCGTCTTTTGTTTGAGCTTCTGCTCGATTTTAACGGCATATCGGTAGGTCACGCCCAAGGATGAGATGTCCAAAAATTACATTTCAGTCTGGATGTATCTATGCAGAGCATTGCGATACTTGAGCACTAGATGTCGCTTTGAATATTTTATACCTAGCTTGGTGTGCAAGGTATGAAATATATTCATGAAATCTGGCATTGCTTGGTCTCTTTATTTCCGCAGTGTTGTCCATTTGGTATAAAAGTCATCATAACTTCCGAGAGGGTAGTAATTCTCCTTAATAACATCCCTGAAGGAATCCCAGGTGGTCGTGACTATAAATAATGAGGGTTCCTCTATTTCCTTTTTCTCAGAGAAAGTTTCCCACCAATCTTTGACATGGGGAACGACTTTGATGAGAGCAAAAGTAATATTTTCTCTATTCGAAAAGTTATGGACAAAAAAATACCCTTCTAGTAGATTCAACCGCTTGTCTACAACATCTACATCTATCTGACCTTCAAATATAGGAATATTAAAGTTTATTTGTACCTTGAAGGGGGTGGCACCTCCACTCGAAGAAGATGTGTCGCCTCTTGGTAGTCGTCAAAGGATTTGTGCGAAACTATCCACCATCTCGTTCCTTTGTTGTGTGAGGGATTCCTCAATCAACAATTTGAAAGGATCTCTTATCACTTCATATTTCTTTTCACCTACCATGAGAGGTCGCTTTGGTGTGCAAGAGCTTTTTTCCTCAAGAGAAACAAGCTCGAGACCCACCTCTTTGTACTCCTACCTCATTGGGGACATGCATTAAGACGATAAGGAGAAGACCGCTCTGATACCACTGATACGGATTTTATGAGCTGAATGAAATGAATATATATTATTAACAGGTTCTTAACACAAAATAACAGAGATACAATAAAATTAGTTTTTTGTTCAATAAGGAAATAAGTTGAAACTGTAAAATGCTACGGAAACAAGCTTGTTGGAATGGTGGTGACTTATCTCTGAGAAGAGATGTGATGGTTGCGATCATTCGCAAGAAGATGATTACAATGAGGCTCTGAAGGCCTTTTTACAATAAAAAAGAATGCCAAAAACCCTAGACATCCAAAAACCTAACCCTAGGAAGTGAAGCGCCAAAAGTCATGTGGACCCCGTTTGGGTAAGTTAGTACATCAACTTCTCAGGGTCATAACCTTTGCATACAATCTTCGTTTTAGGCGTGTGATAGCCCATTGGAAACATATCATAAAGGAGATTCATTTTGGGGTCTCAATCGTGCCTTCAACTATCATTGAGAAGCTCTATCCCAAAAAACCTTCATTTAGGCCCTCAAAATGGCCCCAGAAGTTAAAACTGCTAAAAATAATAAATTGCCAAAATTGTCAGAAAATTGTTTCGACTCAGTTGGAAAAGGTGGGTGGCCACCGATATCCACTTGGATCAATTGTGTTTATATAGATATGAATTATACATAAGATCCCATGCACCCACTAGTCTCTCTAGGGATAATCCTCAATTCTCCATTTCCATTCCTCATGCATACATCAAAATCCAACTATTCATAGAAATAAGACATACCTTTTGAACCAATGGAGCACTCTAGACTTTCCTGGGATCTTGCTCTTAGAATCTAGAACCTTTGCACCTTCATCTTCTCAAGTTTCATGGCTTTATCAACATGTACTCACCTATACATAGTCAACCCACGTACATACTCACCCTATACACATCCAACCCACGTACGTATGCACCCTATACACAGATAGTCCGCGTATGCCTCAGAATATAGGGTTTTCTATGAATCTGAGAATTTCTCCATCAACCCTTCATGATACCTCAGACGTTCGCCACTTCAGATGTATCCACAAGTATTTACAAGAATCTTTACACAAGAAAATAGATATACAATATGTACGAGTGTATATTTAATGAGTGAGATTTGCCTCTTATTTATATCTTCATGTAACCTTACACTTTCCTTATTGTAGGGCTTCTCCATTTCAAATAATTTCTTTTGCAAAGCACATTGACCCTTGGGGGATTCTATAAGACTTATGATGGGTTCTCCAACTTCATATGGTCATAAGTTTATAACCGTGAGGAGTTATGTGACGTTCCACATACCACCGGAAATGGCATGACAAGAACTATGCATCTAGGATAGTTTCACTAACAAATTCACTGTCCTTCATCTCATTATTCCACAATTAAGCATGGGTTATCTTACTCCTCAAAGTGTCTTCCCGTGAGGTCTTTCACCATAAGGGGACCACTTTGGAGTTCATCCATATTTACTTCTTATCAACCATGACAAAACAATAATGAGTCATCTTTACATCAAACAATCTTGGGTCCATTACCCAAACCTTTGTGCTACGAGGCTTTCTTCAAGGGTTGACATCAATGAAAACCAACCTTAATCAACATATTTCCCTTCCATTATATCACTTTACACTAAATACAAGCCCTCCATACTCCCATTGACCCTATCAATTCCTTGTTCGCATGGAAATTAATAAATGGAAGTTTTATGGATGGATTTCATGTGTCCTATAGTAAATAATGGAGCCAACTCTTGATTTATTTAAGTGGATTTTCATGTGTGGGTTATTAAAATTTTCATGACTAATTAAATATTTCTACAGGATGCATTTTTTCAGTGGGGGCATTAATTGTTGGAATAATAGAGGCAGAGGTAACTAGCAGCGGGGCCATATGAGGCCTCGATTTTATATCACTTTGATGTTGATTCACAAGAGTTGAACCAGTTGTCTCAAGATGTGTTTTTCAATTTGATTGGCCATGGTATATTTCATCCCTGACCTGATAGACCCCCATTTCAACCACCTCAAAAAAATTTGGGCATTCCTATTCCTCCACGTGTCAATGTAGCTCGAAGTCCCCGCTAATGACAGTTGGAAAAAAATTGTCCACCAGCCTATCTCTCACCACCATAGTTGGCCTACTATGTCATTGTATTTACCACCACCAGTTAATCCCAATTCTAAAATTTCTCATGTTGTTTCTCCAGTACGATGCTCGAACACAAACAAAAGATTAAAAACTGATATCTCACAACCTGTGCAAGACAAAAAAAAACAACGGTCTCCCCATCCATTCCATCCATAGAGTCTTCTAAATATGTTTTTTCACATCTCCACCTGAAAGATGACTTCTCCCATGTGATTAGAAAAATACATCCCCATGGATCTAACCAACCAAGGGATACCCCAACAAATTCAAGAGGAGACATCAATGAGAAGAGGAAATATTCCTCACACAGAAGCAAATATGGATTTCAAATGTTTTTTTTTATGATATTCAGTGATGAAGATGATGTTCAATGATTTTCAACATATTTTGGACAACAAGATTTATTTTGGATATTTTTGTGGATAAGATGGATATATTATTTTTTTGGGGACATGGTCTTAAATTTTGTTGATATTTAAATATTCGACTTAAATGATATTCATGGGAACTAAAAGGGTGTTATATGATCCAAATGATTAATTTCATATTTTATATTTGATGATTGGCAAAGAGAATGATGGGAGTCACAAGGGGTCCCACCTATTTAGTTATTATTAATAAGACCCTTATTTATATATTATTATTAATTATTTCTTCCCAAACTAATTAGTTAAGTTAATTTGACTTAACTAAAGAAAGTAGTTCAACTACTTCAACTCATTGAGAAAGAATAAAGGTTCAATCAGAGGAAGAGACAAGGGAGAATAGAAGGGGAACTACAACACTAAGGTTTGATCTCTAGTTAGTGAGATAACTTTTATTTTCATTCATTTCTGAGTTTACTTGAAATCCTAATCCTCTTGATGACAACAAGGTATTATTGAAGGAAGAAAAATTCAAAACCGAATCATACATTTCAGCATCTTGTTTTAAAGGTGTTTGATTTATCCTTGATAGTCTGTGTATTCTTGTTTGTTTATGAATTAATTTTCATGGATTATAAAGAATATCTTGTAGAGTCAAGTGGCAGAATATTCTGGCAAGATGATCTAGACAGTTAGTTTCAGTTTTATTTCATTGTCAGGGTCTTTTTGTATGGTGCCCATCAGAGACTCCTAAATCTAACTTTGGTCCACACCCTCGTAGGTGTTTGTACAAGTGAAATATATATTTTTTATCATAAAGGAAATAAAAATAGATTATTGTTCTGTCTCATACATGTGTTTTCCTGAATTGGTTCTTCCTTTCGCTTTTGTCTCCATTTTTATTTTAATGTAAAATATGTATACATTCACCTAGCTTTGTTTAAATTTTTATTTTTACATTGTTACAAATATAAATCTATAAAATCAGCCTTGATCCTTTGTAATTGATACTTGTGGATTGAGTGAAAGTTTTTGAGGCAATAAACCCTGGGTGACATTCCCAACTATCTTTTCCTAGCCAAGCAAGATCTGAAAATGATTGAGTAAGGCATTCCATACCTTTTCCTCAATATTTATTTGGCGACCATACTGGGGAAGGAAAAAAAACTCATTATCTTTATTTCCATGGTTTCTTGTATTTTAGTACTTTGTATTTTTGTATTTACTGTTTATATGCTTTTTTGTTTATAGGATTCGTTTTTTCTTTTTTCATGAATTTATCGTGTCCTATCTTGCATGATCATGTATAAATCTAATTTGAGATCATTAGCAATGGTTAGTTGTCCTCTTTTCGAGGGTAACTTATTGGAATCTTCTCAAAACCATATTGATGATTTTCTTAACTTCTGTCAATCTATTGGGGTTTATGATATACATACTTCTGCAGATATGTTTCCACTTTCCCTCCATGGTAAAGCAAGAGACTAGTCTAGACATATATTATTCAGTCAAATTTTCACGGGGGAATCAATTTTTGAAAAGTTTCTTATCGACTTTCCTCCTCTGCCTATCTTCCATCACTTTGAATTTCTACCTAAAACAATCGTTGATCCTCCTTGATGTGACTTTTTCTATGGTCCTCATGAACAATGAACTTGTGGATTGTTATTAAAGGATAAAAATGAATATCACATAAATCCCTTTCTCTACATGACGAGTTTGTAGGAGGACAATGATGCATCTTTTAGTGCTATATTCACAGAGAATTATAAGAATTATTGTCATGATATTCCTGCTAATCCTACTTCGGACAATGCTTTATTTTATTCCTTCCCCTTTAATGATGACCTTTTTGAAATATATCCTACTCAAGATCAACTTGTGTCTAATGAAGTAATATTCATGGATGAATCCGGCAGGGAGGATTCTCTTGATTTGAATAACACTATACCTCGTATTTCTCATTACCATACCGAAGATGATGAAAGAGGAGATTCAATGGGCCATATAGATTCATATGTTGAATCTCCTTTTGAAAATTTCCATAAGGATAATAAATATTTTATATTGCAGAATTGCTTCACAAACCCATTGTTTCAATTCAAAGAGGTTGAGGAATTCAATGACGATATGCATATATCCCTTGCATGCATGATTTGTTTTGATGATGATATATTAAAATGGATTCCTATGCATTTGAATGCTTTATGTTCTCCCTCAGTGCATGGTAGTTCTTTTCCCGATCAGGAGATCGTAAATGATGACCTTATAGTGCTCAAAGAGACCATTAATTCCATGCTCAACATCAAAACTTATAACTATCATTATGATGATATTTATCATGCTCATGTTTCCAATATAAAGTTGAAATCCCGTCTTTTTGGTTAGAATCTCCTGTAAGATGGTAATCATTTTTTCTAGATCTTGATAAGCCCATTACCCTTGCTACATGAATTTGTTGGTTGGCAGGGCTATAAACACTCTTTATACATCATTTTTCAATTCATTAATCATCCATACAAAATAGATGATGCATTTCTCTATGCAATATGTCATCCTACCCAACTCCCAAAATGTTTTCCCCTTCCTTTATACATAAATAATCAATTGGGTTTTTAGTTTATTTATGTCTTTCGCTTTTTCTGTTCTATTTTTTTTCATAATTATGAGAAATAAATTCTAGATTATTTTTGCCACAACAATGCCATTCTTTAAGCATTGTTGATGAATAAACAATAAATTTTACACATTTTTCATGATGTCCTTCTTTTAGACATCGCTAAAATTGATTTTTTATTTTAGTACGGCTATAAGATAGATGATTTGGTCTTCTTCCATATTTTCTACTATCCCTTTCTTCCCTCCATCCTAAGATTCAAAAGAGCATATCATAAATTTTATCCTTAAAACCTAAAGAAACACTATGTGCTATGTATTGATCGAATTTTATGCATACAGGACCAAACCCCTCATACGTACCACTTTTCATAAGTTATTCCCAAAGTCTTATCTCATCATTTCCCTTAAACCATATTATTTTCCTCTATTGCATAACTATTCTTGTCAATAATTCTTTGATCTATGTTCATCGGTCTATGAAAACGGACATTAGGAGTTCTTAATCTATTGGAAACTGATTTCCCTGTGGATTCATCGGTTTTTTGATGCTCAAAATTGCAACGTATGGTACTTTCTTGCAAATGGTTGCAACGCCTTATTATTTAATTATATTTAATAATATACAAATAGGTGGGACCCCTTGTGTGACTTGTGTGACTATGATAAAGAGACGACATTTATGTTTTATGTGCTTATGAATTAGTTGCGATATGAGCTCTAGAATTATTTTCTTTTAAGTTGTTGTCGAAATAAGTGACCAAATGATGCTATGTGCAATATGATAAAAAAGCGAATGATATTGTCTTTATATAACCCTCGAAAGTGTTATTATGCTACAGCTAGTTTGATAACATATCTAAACTCCATGTTTCAAGTTGTATGTGATATATGGTGTGGTGATTACCTTGATTCCATGCTACAAGGATTGCACACATTGTTTGAATTGGAGGTCTAAAGGTTGAGAAATGGTATCCATAGAAAGATTTCGATGTATGTTACATTGGGTTCTTGATGAAGGTTGGTGCATTGTAAGTTTAAAACATTGGCAAACTATGGGGCATTCAGTTTGCATTAAATTGATTTGGAGTTAGTGGTTGATGTGTTGTAGGGTTATCTTCCTCGTACTGGCTATGGATGAATGTGTAAGTGTATATACGATGTGCAGTAAATGCATGTCTCTCTAACCTACCTTGAGCCCACCACCCTAGACATTTCAATTTTGTTCTTTGTTGGTTGTTGTTTCTCCTCCTTGTTTAGCCCTGAAAGAGGTATACAGGCTTGGATGACTCTCCTTGGCAATTTTTACGGAGGTATGGGGTTTCTTTCTATTGGCCCTTGACCAAGTTTTGGCAATTTCTTGGTCATGATGACCTATTTTGAAACTTCGATAGCATGTCGAAGGAGGAGCACAATACGAAGTGGATATCACGGGATCTCAACCTCCTTTTTGGGCCTCTTTTTGGTTTTTAGAATATGTAACGGGAATGGGATGTCAGACCATGGGTTTTTACCCATGTTTAGGCCTATTTTGTATGTATATATAGATGTCTAGGACATATAGAGAGGTAGTGGATGATATATCTATGTGATGTAGGCTAAGTGCCAAGAGTTGGATATGTGTGATCAAGGCTTTGTGCATTCTGTGTAAGACTTGTAGAGATGAGTGCAAGTCCCTGTGCGATACGATAGGAGGCTTAGTGATGTAATGCAAGGAAGAAGGATCTAGCGAGTTGCACATATCTTATGTCCTGTGTGAAGTAAGGGTTTTAGAGGCTCTGTGCTTGTAACCAATTGACCGAAGACTATAAATAAGAAGAGTTGGTGGACGTAGCCCCACGAGAGGGGTGAACCACATAAATCCTGTGTTATGATGATTTGTGCTTTTCTTAATGAGTTTATGTCTTCTTTCTCTTAGTGCTTTGATGTAGTTGGATAAATCTACTTGATTTTTTATTATTAGATGTGGAAATACTAGATCTGATCTACATGGCTATGCTT
>ML787582.1:585994-601984 GCA_009831015.1 Picea engelmannii
TGTTGGAGGCGAATTAAAAATTGATGCCTCCAAGGTCAAAGTCATATTGGAATGGCCTAAGCCCAATAATGTGACAGAGATAAGAAGTTTTTTGGGAGCAACCGAATATTGGAGAAAGTTTATTGCTAACTTTTCTTCCATTGCAGCTCCATTACATGCAGTGACAAGTGACAAGCAAGTTTTTCAATGGGGAGGAAAGAAACAAAAGGCTTTTGATACTTTGAAAGAGAAGATCAATTCAACACCAGTTCTTGCACTTCCAAATTTAAGACAACCTTTTGAAATCCAAATAGATGCAAGCAATCATGCAATGGGAGCAGTCTTGCTACAACATGGTAAGCCCATTTGTTTTCATTCTGAAACTTTTAATGGTGCCGTGATTAACTATCCTACTTATGATAAGGAGTTGTATGCATTGGTGCAAAGTGTCAAAAAATGGAAACATTATTTGTTGGGGAAAGAAACCATTGTCCACACAGATCATCAACCACTGCAATACTTACAATCACAAACAAAGCTACAACAAGCTAGGCACTTCAGATGGATGGGTTTTCTACAACAACTCCACTTGGTCATCAGGTATAAGAAGGGCATTTATAACAAAGTTGTTGATATGCTTTCAAGGCCTATTATTAGTGCTTCATTTATGCTTAAGCATAGTCCTATCATGCATGAGAGTTATGTTGAGCAATATGCTTTAGATACTGATTTTAAAGAAGTATATGAAACTTTGTGCATTCTAACCATGTTGAGGAATTGGATTACCATGTGCATGATAATCTTTTGTATCATCTTGGCAAGCTATGTATTCCACAGGGGGAAAGAATCAACATAATAAGCCCATTCTTCTCTTATTGCTGGTCACTTTGGTGTAGGCGAGACAGTGGCTAATTTGCAAAGGTACTTCTATTGGCCTAAAATGAATGAAAGTGTTTCAAGATATGTACGAGGATGTTCGTTATGTGCCACAAGAAAACTTAGCAATTGAAAGTTGGTTTTGTATACTCCACTTCCGGTTCCTTCTCGTCCTTGGGAAAGTATTTCTATGGACTTTGTAGGAGGTCTACCTATGTCTAAACGAAATCATGATTATCTTTATGTTGTGGTTGATTGCTTTAGAAAAATGTGTATTTTGATGCCTTGTAAGAAGCAGGTTACAACTGAGCAAATGGCACAAATGTTCTTTCAAAATGTTTGGGTGCATTTTGGATTGCCTAAATCCATTATTTCTGATTGGGATTCTCGATTTGTTGGAAGTTTTTGGTCGAGTTTATGGGAACTCATGGACACCAAATTGAAAAAGAGCACAACTTTTCATCTGCAAACCGATGGTCAGACAGAAGTGGTAAATAGAACGGTGATGCATCTTCTTCGTGGTTATTGCAGCAATCATCCTAAACTTTGGGATGAGCATTTACACTACATTCAGCATGCTTACAATCGAGCTAAGAAATCTTCAACTCAAACGTCGCCGTTTGAAGCATGTTTTGTCTATTTTCCCAAATCTCCTTTAGATTTTATCTTTGGAAAGGATATTGCTATTGATGGTCAATATGGCATTGATAGGGCATAAAATTTCATTGAACAAATTCAGTCGATACATCAAATGGTGCAAGAGCAGTTGGAAAAGAGTCAAGCCAAGTACAAAACGAGACATGACAAGCATCGTGTTGATCACAGTTTCCAAGTTGGTGATGAAGTTTGGCTTTACATTAGTAAGGAGAGGCTTAAAGGAGAAGGTAAAAAATTGAAACCAATTCGATATGGTCCTTTCAAGATTATTGACACGATTGGTAACAATGCCTTCCGTTTAGATTTGCCTCCTTATATGAAAATGTATGCAGTTGTTAATGTTGAGAATTTGAAATTGTATGAGCCTCCTTTGATTGATGATCAAGGAGAGCATGTTCAAATTCCTTCTATAGATGATTTTTCCCCAGAATATCTTACAAAACTGCATGAAGACACAATCCTTGACAGGAGAATGAGAACTTCAAAATGATGAAATGTGGAGTATCTTYGAGTTGGTATTAAAGGTACAAATCCAAGAAAAGCCAAGTCGATTGAGGTTGGAAAGGTGAGGGAACTATACCCTCATCTTCAGATAGACTGAAAATAGTCTTTTGGARGTCCAAAAGCTTTCCAATGGGGAGGTGTGATCCAGGGGATCAAATTTTGCTCAAAMTTCAAAGTTCTCATAATCACTTCAAATCAATCGGGAGCGTAGGCCTCGTCGTCACGATCCCAACGCAACTCGTTTGGGTTCAAACAGACGTCGGGAGAGAGAGATATCATGTTCTATTCAAAATGACAAATAGGCAAAAAAATGGATGCTGACTGTATAGTGCATATAGTCTGTATGGATGTTGATGTGGTAGGTTGTACAACATGTGGCAGGTCGTACGACACATGGAAAGAAGTTGTGTGGATAGTTCACATATGACGTGGCTTGTTTGCAACGACTGGGATATCGACACATGGCCCAATCAATTGCCACCACGTGTTATCCTGGCATTGGTTTAAAATTATGTTGTTGGCCGGAGTCGACCCCACGACCTCTGGGCAGGGGAAGAGACTTGGGAAGGTCCACTCAACTGGTAGGCCACCATATGTGCCTTGTTATATATACGGCGAACATTATATTTAAGTTGATATGTATTGTATGTTGGGGCACAGACCGAGCCGAGGCTTAGCCCCGGCCTCCGGTCCCGTGTGTATACAATGTAACCACGTTACTATATGCGCTCCCTCCGACCGATTATCGTATAGCCTTTTCATATGAGCCATCGGTCGAATGGGTATACGATGTGACCACGGGCACACCTTTTCTAACCATTTTAAACTTTGGCCCTTTTATATATATTGCACACGGTCATGCGGTGGACTATGTGCCCTCGGCCTTAGACGGTTAAGGGCCAGCGCATAACCATTCGACAGTTTGTATCGGCTGCGTGGTTGTGCCCGATGCTGAGTTTTAACGCATAAAAGCGTGTGGGGGCTAGGTTGAGGCAACAAGGGTGCATTTTGGTGATCCAAAGATAGCAAGTTTGAAGGGGAACTTCTAGGAAGCCTATCTTCTTCAATTTTTGGCCAAACGAGGTGCCGAAAAAGCCTAGCTAGGGGTTTTTGGACGTTCTGGAGCCATTGGATCCATCTATTTGGAATTTTGAGCATTGTAAAACACATATTTGAGCACTTTGAGCAAATAATACAAAAGATCCATTGGAAGCTGGACCAGGAGATGTAGCCCAAGAGAGGGGTGAACTCCTCTATCATTTGCTATGTTATGTGTTTTCTGTTCACTGTTTATTGCTATTATTTATATGCATCTTGAATGAGTAATTTCTTTAAAGGATGTGTTGCAAAATTGATCCATTTTCATTTTAACACATGAATTAAATCTTGCAAATAATTTCAAGAATACAAGTCTTCTTCATTTTTAGATCAGGGAATCACAAGGGGTCCCACCTATTTAGTTATTATTAATAAGACCCTTATTTATATATTATTATTAATTATTTCTTCCCAAACTAATTAGTTAAGTTAATTTGACTTAACTAAAGAAAGTATTTGAACTACCTCAACTCATTGAGAAAGAATAAAGGTTCAATCAGAAGAAGAGACAAGGGAGAATAGAAGGGGAACTACAACACTAAGGTTTGATCTCTAGTTAGTGAGATAACTTTTGTTTTCATTCATTTTTGAGTTTACTTGAAAGCCTAATCCTCTTGATGACAACGGGGTATTATTGAAGGAAGAAGGATTCAAAACTGAATCATACATTTCAACATCTTTCTTTAAAGGTGTTTGATTTATCCTTGATAGTCTGTGTATTCTTATTTGTTTATGAATTAGTTTTCATGGATGATAAAGAATATCTTGTAGATTCAAGTGGCATAATTTTCTTGCAAGATGATCTAGATCATTACTTTTAGTTTTATTTCACTGTCAGGGTATTTTTGTATGGTTCCCATCAGAGACTCCTAAATCTGACTTTGGTCCACACCCTCGCAGGTCTTTGTAAAAGAGAAATACAATTTTTTATCTGAGAATGAAATAAAAATAGATTATTGTTCTGTCTCATACATGTGTTTTCCTGACTTGGTTCTTCCTTTCTCTTTTATCTCCATTTTTATTTTAATGTAAAATCAGTATACATTCACATAGCTTTGTTTAAATTTTTATTTTTATAGTGTTACAAATATAAATCTATAAAATCATCTTTGATCCTTTGTAATTGATACTTGTGGATTGAGTGAAAGTTTTTGAGGATATAAACCCTGGGTGACATTCCCAACTATTTTTTCCTAGCCAAGCAATATCTGAAAATGATTGAGTAAGGTATTCCAGACCTTTTCCTCAATATTTTTTTGGCGACCATACTAGGGAAGGAAAACCAACTCATTATATTTATTTCCCTGGTTTCTTGTATTTTAATACTTTGTATTTTTGTATTTACTGTTTATATGCATTTCTGTTTATAGGCTTCTTTTTTTCCTTTTTCATGAATTTAACGTGTCCTATCTTGCATGATCATGTATAAATCTAATTTGAGATCATTCACAATGGTTAGTTGTCCTCTTTTCAAGGGTAACTTATTGGAATCTTCTCAAAACCATATTGATGATTTCCTTAGCTTCTGTCAATCTATTGGGGTTTATGATATACATACTTCTGCATATATTTTTACACTTTCCCTCCGTGGTAAAGTAGGAGACTGGTCTAGACGTATAGTATTTAGTCAAATTTTCACGGGGGAATCAATTTTTGAAAAGTTTCTTATCGACTTTTCTCCTTTGCCTATCTTCCATCACTTTGAATTTATACCTGCAAAAATCGTTGATCCTCCTTGATGTGATGTTTTCTATGGTCCTCATGAATAATGAACATGTGGATTGTTATTAAAGGCTAAAAATGAATATCACATAAATCCCTCTCTCTTCATGACGAGTCTGCAGAGGGACAATCATGCATCTCGTAGTGATATATTCACAGAGGATTGTAAGGATTATTGTCCTGATATGCCTACTAATCCTACTTATGACAATTCTTTATTTGATTCCTTTCCCTTTAATCATGACCTTTTTGAAATATATCCTATTCAAGATCTACTTGTGTCTAATGAAGTAATATTCATGGATGAATCCGACAGGGAGGATTCTGTTGATTTGAATAAAACTATCCCTCGTATTTCTCATGACCATACTGAAGATGATGAAATAGGAGATTCAAGGGGCCATATAGATTCATATGTTGAATCTCCTTCTGAAAATTTCCATAAGGATAATAAATATTTTACATTACAGAAGTCCTTCACAAACCCATTGTTTCAATTCAAAGAGGTTGATGCATTCAATGATGATATGCATATATCCCTTGCATGCATGATTTATTTTGATGATGATAAATTTAAAGGGATTCCTATGCATTTGAATCCTTTATTTTCTCCCTCAGTGCATGGTAGTTCTTTTCCCGATCAGGAGATTGTAAATGATGACCTTATAATGCTCAAAGTGACCATTAATTGCATCCTCAACATCAATACTTATAACTGTCATTCTAATGATATTTATCATGCTCATGTTTCCAATATAAAGTCAAAATCTTGTCTTTTTGGTTAGCAGGTCCTGTAAGATGGTAATCACTTTTTTTGGATCTTGATAATCCCATTAACCTTGCTACATGCATTTGTTGGTTGGCAGGGCTATAGACACTCTTTATGCATCATTTTGCAATTCATTAATCATGCATACAAAATAGATGATTCATTTCTCTATGAAAAATGTCATCCTACCCGACTCCGAGAATGTTTTCCCCTTCCTTTCTACATAAATAATAAATTGGGTTTTTAGTTTATTTTTGTCTTTCACTTTTTTTGTTCTAATTTTTTTTCATAATTATGAGAAAAAAAATTAGATCAGTTTTTCCACAACAATGCCATTCTGTAAGTATTTTTGATCAATAAACAATAAATTTTACATAGTTTTCACAATGTCCTCCTTTTAGACATCGCTAAAATTGATTTTTTATTTCAGTACTGCTATAAGATAGATGATTTGGTCTTCTTCCCTATTTTCTACTATCCCTTTCTTCCCTCCATCCTGAGATTCAAAAGAGCATATCATAAAATTTCTTCTTAAAACCTGAAGAAACACTATGTGCTATTTATTGATCGAATGTTATGCATATAGGACCAAGCCCCTCATACGTAACAATGTTCATAAGTTATTCCCAAAGTCCTATCTCATTATTTCCCTTAAACCATATTTTTTTCCCCTGTTGCATAAATATTCTTGTCAATAATTCTTTGATCTATGTTCATCGGTTTGTGAAAACAAACATTGGGAGTTCTTAATCTATTGGAAACCAATTTCCCTATGGAGTCACCAGTTTTTTGACACTCAAAAGTGCAACATAGGGTACTTTCATGCAAATGGATGAAACGCCTTATTATTTAATTATATTTAATAATATACTAATAGGTGGGACCCCTTGTGTGACTTGTGTGACTATGATGAAGAGACGACATTTATGTTTTATGTGCTTATGACTTAGTTGCGATATGATCTCTACAATTATTTTCTTTTAATTTGTTGTCGAAATAAGTGAACAAATGATGCTATGTGCGATATGATAAAAAGGGAACGATGATGTCTTTATATAACCCTCACAAGTGTTATTATGCTGCATCTAGTTGGATAAAAGATCTAAACTCAATGTTTCAAGTTGTATGCGATATATGGTGTGGTGATTACCTTGATTCCATTCTACAAGGATTGCACACATTATTTGAATTGGAGGTACAAAGGTTGAGACATGGTATCCATAGAAAGATTTCGATGTATGTTACATTGGGGTCTTGACAAAGGTTGGCACATTGTAAGTTTAAAACATTGGCAAACTATGGGGAATTCAACTTGCATTAAAGTGATTTGGAGTTAGTGGTTGATGTGTTGTATGGTTATCTTGCTCATACCGGTTATGGATGAATGTGTAAGTGTAGATACAACGTGCAGTAAATGCACGTCGCTCTAACCTACCTCGAACCCACTACCCTATCCATTTCACATTTGTTCTTTGTTGGTTGTTATTGCTCCTCGTTGTTTGACCCTGAAAGAGGCATATAGGCTTGGATGACTCTCCTTCACAATTTGTATGGAGGTATGGGGTTTCTTGCTATTCCATCCATGAATATTTCTCTCTGTTATTTAATTAAGTCAACAGTTGGTTCTTTCGTTTGCTTTTTGTTTGTGAATTTCCAAAGTTATGATATGTGGGATTTTCAACTATGTATGCATTATTAGTGAAGTTTTATCTCTATGAAATTTGTATGTGAACTATTCACATTGAAAACAATGTGGGTGTCTCTTACTGTATGTAGCTACCTCATGCTTTACCTGTGAAAAAGGATATTGTTTTGGAAGTTCTCGAGCCTACCTTGCCCCTAGTTTTTGTGTTTAGATTCCTCTCTTTCCGATAAAAATGTTATGACTGCTCATGACCTGTGGGTTATTTGGAAACTCTGTCTGTCATTTAATTGTGTGGCTTTCATGGATATCATGCCTGCACCCTTGTATCAACTCCATAAATGTGAGTGTGAAAATTTATGGTAGTAATAAGTTTTTGAAGGTATCCCTCCCTCAAACATGGTTAGCTCATCCTCCTATATCACATCACTGTTGATAATTTTATATCAAACCCTGTATTTGGAAAATAGTGTGGAGGTCGCCAACCCATAATTTAATAAATTCCCCATTCGTGCTCTTTTTGGTAATGGGTTTTGTTGATTATTTATTGTGCAAAGATAGAAAGAATGTTAGTCCCACTCATTTGTTTTTTTAATACAATTTGTCACGAGGAAATATTTGGGGTGATGACAATGTTGCAAAAATATTTTTAAAGGATATGACTTGTTGTGTGTTCAATTTTATATGAAAAGAATACCTCTGTGGATGAATTATATATGCGTTGAATGAGGTTTGCAAAGCGTAATGAAATGGAATTTTGGAAGAATTTTTATTTGAAGTATCAGTTTGGAATAGTGTTTTACATAGGGATCACTTTTGTGGACACTTCGTGGAACCCTGTAGTGATTTAAAAAGCACTAGTGTTGAAATCGTGAACCGCAATATGTCCTTTCCTCGAATGTTGGTTGTGATTATTGTGATTATTTTGATTTTGTGTCTCCTCGACTTTATTTTGCATAAGCTATGTTATTACTATTGAATTTTATTGGGCAACAAATTTCAAAATGATTACTATGCAATGCAATTTCTCAATGCAAATGATCATCCTTGAAGTGAAACCCCATTTCTGATATTTAGAAACAAGGTATTGAATTTCAATTTTGAAATAGTAGATAGGTTTAAATTTTAATGTTGAGAATGTCATTGTTTGATATATGACAGAAAAATACACTCCCCTCATTATCCCAATTACGTTTTTCTTCACTCCTTGTTCTGTTGTTATTCATTTTTAAGGAAAAGTTTGTATGGAAATAAAAGAAACAAGGTTGTGATTATTGTGATTATTTTGATGTTGTGTCTCCTTGAATCTGTTGTGCATAAGCTGTGTTATTATTGTTGAATTTTATTGGGCAATAAATTTCAAAATGATTACTGTGAAATGCAGTTTCTAAATGAAAATGAGCATCCTTGAAGTGAAACCTTAGTTCTGATTTTTGGAAACAATGTATTGAATTTCAATTTTGAAACAGTAAATAGGTTTAAATTTTAATGTCGATAATGCCATTGTTTGATATATTAAATAACAATATCCATGGGAGTCCCTTCCATTATATCATTTTACGCCAAATACACTCCCCTCATCATCCCAATTACATTTTTCTTCACTCCCTATTCTGTTGTTACTCATTTTTAAGGAAAAGTTTGTATGGAAATAAAAGAAACCCTAGGTGAGATTCCCAACTATCTTTTCCTAACCAATGAAGATATGAAAATGATTGATTAAGGTGTTCCATACCTTTTTCTCAACACTAGCAATGAAACTGGAATGATGCATGCGTTGGAATGAACTGAGATTTGACAGAAAATGACTAGGAGTGACAGAACTGAGTTATGCATTGAGCACTAGCATGCATGCACACTGTTGGAGGCCACTGGAGATAACTGAATATGTTGGTAGTGAAAGAAGAAAATCATCTAGTGTTTTCTCAGAATATCTAATATTCTTTCTATAGTGTGGATTATAGTTTCCCCAATTCTGGTTTGGCATTGCAGTGTCTAGATTATGAAAATTATGTTCTGTACCTATTGGCTATACCAAACTACTTCTAGATGTGAAATCTAGTGACGTGGATTGACTCGATGTTTCCTGGTTTGGTTCCCCTTTCAAACTTTAAAATATTCCATTAACGAAGATAAGCCACTCCAAAATTTTGGAGTTTGGGAGTTTTGGAGCGCAGAATATTCATGTCCCGGAGGTCCAAATTCATTAAACACCACTGATGTTAATTAACCCGAGATTAAGACTTTAGTCATTAAATATTTCAGGAGTTCGGGACAGTGAATGTTGAGTTTGATAATCTCCCAGAGTGACAATGTTACGGAGTGACGTGGCAGTTTGGGAACCACTTCTGCTGTTCGGGGGCTCGAAGAACTATGCTCRCTTTGAGTTGGAATCTGATGGAGTACTAATCTCCTGGAGTTGTAATCATGCTTATATTAATTAACTTTATATTATCCTTTAATCATCTGGCATTTCGGGAGTTTCTGGACTCTCGCTCTTCGGGGTTCAKGGGTTTTGGTTTGCTGTGAATTGAAATCTCTCGTAGTGGTGATATCCCAGAGCTGATGTGGAATAGAAAGGAGGGTGACATGTTTCACTTGAAATAGTGCATATGACATCCCTAAATGTGCTTAAAGTAAGTGCCATGTATCATGATAAGATTGTGACACGTGTCACAACTGATGGATGCCACATGTCATGATAGAAGAGTGTCATGCGTCTCCAACTCTTCGGTGCTTCGACACTTTTGGAAACTATATTAATATCATTTAAAATATATGGGAGGAACTTTCCCCATAGTGATGTGGTAGTTGTGACGTCATGACCGATGACGTGTCATGAAAATAAGGGTTACATGTTTCACCTGGAATGGGGAAAATGGCGTGTTGAAAATGCTCGAAATGAGTGCCATGTGTTTGCGACCGATGGATGCCATGTGTCACCATAGATGAATGTTACATGTCAGCATATATGAGTGCTACATGTCTCCATTGATGAACGCCACCTGTCTCAACCAATGGATGCCATGTGTCATGATAGAAGATTTCTTCGACACTTTGGGACTTCGAATCTTCGACTCTTCGGGAATTTTTGAATGTAGAGTATGGATATCTCCCAGAGTGTTGACCTCCCAGAGTGATGTTCCAGTCTGATGTTTCATAACGCTGACATGTCACAGAAAGAAGGGTGACATGTGTCCCTCGCAATAGTACAATTGACGGAACCAAATATGATTGAAATGAGTTCCATATGTCTTGATAGGATTGTGCCACATGTCGTGATAGGATTGTTCCATGTGTCGTCATCTCTTCGACACTTTAGATCTAATGTGTCTATGAATTCACTATCATTGACATTGTGTTGGAGTTTCTACATTCAGGGTTTTCTGAATTTTGTGCCTGGAAATCCCTAGAGGACAATCACCAAAGTGATACGATGGTTCGACATTCGGGAGTTTCTGTCAAAGGTGATATCAAACCTTTCGGCGTTGAAGTTGTGGAGTGACTTATTTGTGAATATTGGGATTAAACCTCGCTCAATTTTTGGAACCCCGAATGTGTCAGAGCCATTTTTCTGACGGCCTATTAGATCTACACCGTTGAAGTATAACTTTTTTGTTTGGCTTGAAATCTAAACCCGAAATGAACTACTCTGAATCTCTTTGTCTTTCCTGCATAAGTTTCCTGCACATACAAAGGACTTGACTGTAACGACCCTTGATTATTAAGCATAATTAATTTAATAATAATCCTAAAAGATTAGCTAAACTGTATTTATATCTTAAATAACATTTCTAATAGGATATTATTAAATAGTGTTCATGAGGGTTAATGATTGATTTAATTATTTATTAATTCATTAATTAATTAAGTATTAAATTAATGGTTAATAATAAAAATATAATACTAATTTAAGTTACATTCCTGTGAATGGGATAAGGCATGATAAGGAATTTAATAATGGGATAAGGCATGATAAGGCATTTAATAAAGGGATAAGGCATTTAATAATGGGATAAGGCCTTTAAGAAAGGGGATAAGGTATTAGGTGGGGGAGTTAATGCAGGGAAGGCGGTGAAGGAGGAATAAGGGGGGGAAATGGAGTTGAGAGGGGGGATTATTCATTCTACGAGGGGGAAGAAAGGATTTGGGGGGAGAGCTTGGAGTATTGGGCAAAGTGGAACTTACAGTGCACCGGGGGGCTGCTGGAGGTTTTGGGCTCGGAGGGCTAGGATATCCGTTGATATCCTAGGGCTAGGTGCTACTAGTCGGCAGGGAGGTTGGTTTTGGGTGGTGTCCTATAGATAAAGCTAAGGGAACAAGCTAAGGAAGCAAGCGGCAACATCAGAGTTAAGGTATTTCTTTGAAAATTTATACATTGTTTTGTAAAAAAATTGTTATTGAATTTTATTACTATGAAAAATAGATGGTGAACGTGCCAGATTAAGTAACTTTTAAATTTACTGTAGTGTTGTAATTCAATGTTTTTTTTTATTAATTTAGAGCCATTACATCTGGTATCAGAGCCCTGGTTCAAATCTAGAACCAAGGGCCTACCTACCCAACCATAAATTTAAATAAGCACTCCTACATTCATTGTCGTTCCAATAGCTGCTCCTAAACCAACTGCTCTCTCTGGAGCTGTGTGATCCAAAATTTCCAGCTTGTATAGAATGCTCTCAAACCTGCAACGTAAACAAAACTATGTTTAGGAATGTGCCAAGAACAATATGGATTAGCAAAAAGAATATGGTATAGTACCACCACAAACTGTAAAAGTCTAAAGACTTAGACTTGTTAGAGGAACCGTCAAGTCTGATCTACGTTTTTTTTTAGTAGTTTACTGCATGGGAAGAGAAGATTCAATTCATGACAGAACCACTTTTGGTGCAAAATGTATTGAAATCTGCCATATCTCAGGAGACCTCCCCCTATGATAAAAGTAATAACACAGCTCCACCTTCAATTTAGAGTTATAGAAACAGTGTTTTGCTGTAGATGAAAATTCTTAAGATAATTCAAAAATGAAACTATGATTGTTGACATATACCAATCTGTATGCTAAAATTTGAAATGCTATAGCTAAGTAGGTAACCAAAAATTCACTAGAGCAGCTGAACTGTCGGTGATGTCAAAACAATTCTGTAAAGATGAAACAATAAACATAATTTTTTTTTTTTAGTCTTCAGATCACAAACAGATTGCAATTAGTAAAAAAAAAATAAAAAAAATATAATAGAAGTATAGTGGCCTAGGGCCAACACCCAAGCTAGCGCGCGCTAGCACCACTCCATAAACCAACAACAGACACACAAGCCAGACGAGGAAATAGATCAATGTCTGTATTTGTCACTAAAATGAAAACGGCATAAAGTTTTCACAATCTGGAAAAATAAACGAACCTATTTTTAGAGATGCTACTGTAAATAACCCTCTTTTGCTTTAGAAAGAAAATATTTTTTTTCTTGTCGGTAGATAGATTGAACTCTTCTCGGCCTTGAAATGTAAAGGCCGATGAAGGGATCTCGTGGCTTAAGGCTTGCTTGAATTTGGCTAAAATCTCCCGGGATCTGTAGAAGTTTCACTAATCAAAGTTGTTGAAGGTTAAAGTTGTGCAAAAGGAACAGACTATCCACTAATCTCAACACTAGAATTTGTTCTTTTCTGGGCCAAGAAGAACTCAAAGAAAAATTTCTTACCAGACTTCAACAAAGTTTAAGCTAAAGGGCCAGGATAACAAATAATGCAAAATAGCTAAGTTTTATCCCATCCTGTGATCAAGATGGACCCTCAAACATAGCAACTAATTCTAATGGCAAGACTTCAGAATTTTTTTTTTGGCCGAAGATCTGAGCTTGTAGTAATGAATCTATAAACATTCGCCTATCGTTCAAAACATTGTTATAATTTCTCTTTTTAAATGAGAAAATTTCTCTCTTTGACTTCGGACAGCCTAATCAATAGAGTATGCCGGCCATCATAAAGGTTCAAAGACCGGCCTCCATAAAGATTGAAAGGCCGGCCTCTTAACACAGCAATAAGCATACGCCTAATCTTGTGGATATTGCAGGAACTTCTTCAGAGCCTAAGAAAACACTCCTATCATAAAAAAAGAAGAAGGAAACAAAGCAAAAAAAAAACCACAGAATTTTCTTTCAACTCACGTTAACAAAACACTCATAAAATCCGTTGGTCATTTCGCACTACTGCTGAGCTTAGTGAGGACAGAGATCAACAGATCATCCAGAATATCATCAAAATGATTAACACTAGGCACACCACCAATGGATTCTTGTCGAAGCCTTTTCTTTTTCATTCATTTCCTCTCCGACCGTCATCTGTCGTTTCCGCTTACATTTCTCCATTGCAGATTTAGACTGATAAAACAGCCTGTTCTAGTCTGCATCCTGCCTTGGCCAAAAAGAAAACCAATTCCATAAAAGTGCAAGACGAAACCCTCACAAAAATGCCGCAACTCTATAAAAAAAAAAAACGCCTCAGAAGNCCGGCCATCCCAAAAAAAAAAAAAAAGGCCACATATAAAAGGGCGAAGCAGATAATTGCCAAAAAAAAAAATGTTAGGGCCCAAAGGCCAAGCTCCAAGTCCACGATCTAAACAACCAAGTACCCGCGACATTGACACAACACCAAACCAACACGTAAACCATATTCAAAGACCAATGCTAAGCACCAAGCCCGCTAAACCATAACACGCAGTCCATAGAACCGTCGACATTGTTGAAAATGCGACTAGATTTCTCACACATCAATAATAGTTGCTAGCATTTCCAGATCCGCCTCCATGCACAGGTGATTACAGCTAAATTCTAAGACAAAACGGAGAGTTAGGGTTTAAAGTGGTGGCCGATATTTTATTCTCGTGAATAGAAGTGAGAGACACGTGGGCTACATGCGAGCCCACGCTGCCGACTTTGCTGCGCGGCCAATTCAAATTTTGGTTAATTTTACAGCGTTATTTCTTCTATTACAACGTTATGTAATTTCATTACTGCTTATTACAGCGTTAGGTATTTTCCTACGTTATTACAACGTTATGAGGTTTTATTACTGCTTGTAATTAGAGCGTTAGGTTATTTTATTATGTTCTATTTAATTGTATTTTTTTATTATATATATTTATATATATATATATATATATTTTAATATGTTTAAAGTGGAAAACATAAATACAAATCTTATATATGATATTTATAAATGATATGAAATCGGGCCTTTTATAAACATTAATATAATAATATATAAAGTATTAATTGATAATAATAATAATATATATATATATATAATTAAATTTAAAATATATTTTAAATTGTAAATTATTAAAAGTATTAATGAAGTATAAAAAAATAAAAATAAATAAAAAAAAAGGGGGTTTTGGGGTTTTCTCACTGGTCCCAACTCTATAAATCATTGACAACATGGCCACTAAACACCATAGTGATACCATGAAAGATTGAGATCAACTCGCAAAGGAAACACTCAAACTAAGTGCCGAGGAAGGATCTCACTAAGGGTCAAAGATCATACACTACGTTAATCAGTTAAGGATCTCACTAATTGTTAGTTTAAATAAAGTTAATCAGTTAGACCCGCACTGAACTCAAGGTTGTTACCTCGAAGGCTCACTAAGGTTGTTTTATCTCTCAAGACAGATTGAATGAAAGGGTTTTCACCTTCCTTACGAACGATTTCAAGAGGCTGGCGCAGTATTGGAGTTGACCAGCGCAGGACCATATTGAGTATATGGCCGGCGCAATATTGGAGTGAACCGGCAGCCACACACAATTAGCTCATTGTAGGTAGGCCGGCTAATAAGGAGAGAGCCATATCTTCCCAGCAACCCTAGGAAGGAGAGGCGGTATATTCATTAGAAGCGCAAGCATAGGAAGTCGCGAGTGAAGCGCAAAGCTAGCGTAGCCACAGGGCAAAGGAACCAATAGTTATTTTAGTAGGGGTGAAGAAACGAAGCTTAGATGCTTAAACCTAACCCTAACCTAGCCAATCCCCTAATGGAGTAATGTTTGTTTATAGACAAGTAAAGAAAACTTATGCCTAACCCCATTTCTAAAGTTTAGTAACACCAATTTAAAACATCCTGGAACTCACCCTGACAACTTTGGTTGATGCAGGTCAAAGCACACAGGATGGTCAGGACTCGAGGAGGTCGAGGCGCGAGAGCGTCGTCACAAGCACCATCGGCGCCACCACCACCATCGCCCGAGCTATCCCTCATACTGCGCTCGTTGGAAGCCATCAACGAGACTTTAAAGGGGCGACAACCAGCGGGGACTGAAGTGGAACCCCCACCGCCTGGAACGGGTAATCCAAAAGCGTCAAGGGATTCAGGGGGAGGACCTCCACCTGAAGACATCACGCAGGAGTTGCAAAAGATCAAACTTCTGGAGTTTGCCGGAGGTCGCGCCAGTGAACGCGCGGAAGCATGGTTGGAAGGCATGACCAGGTGTTTTTCCCTAAGGGAATATGCATCCAATTCAAAGGCAAAGATCGCCATTTTTTAGTTAAGGGACAACGCCTTGAACTGGTGGGGCAACCTGGAAAGACAACTACACCTTACCCCAGACACAGTATCTTGGAAACTTTTTGAGGAAAGGTTCAGGAGGAAATATCTACCGGCGTACTACGAGGAGCAATAGGTTGGGGCATTTCATGCCTTAATACAGGGAAACAAAATGGTAGAAGAATATGAGATCAGGTTTATGGAACT
>ML787582.1:607354-620467 GCA_009831015.1 Picea engelmannii
ATAACATTTCTAATAGGATATTATTAAATAGTGTTCATGAGGGTTAATGATTGATTTAATTATTTATTAATTCATTAATTAATTAAGTATTAAATTAATGGTTAATAATAAAAATATAATACTAATTTAAGTTACGTTCCCGTGAATGGGATAAGGCATGATAAGGCATTTAATAATGGGATAAGGCATGATAAGGCATTTAATAAAGGGATAAGGCATTTAATAATGGGATAAGGCCTTTAAGAAAGGGGATAAGGTATTAGGTGGGGGAGTTAATGCAGGGAAGGTGGTGAAGGAGGAATAAGGGGGGGAAATGGAGTTGAGAGGGGGGATTATTCATTCTACTAGGGGGAAGAAAGGATTTGGGGGGAGAGGTTGGAGTATTGGGCAGAATGGAATTTACAGTGCACCGGGGGGCTGTTGGAGGTTTTGGGCTCGGAGGGCTAGGATATCCATTGATATCCTAGGGCTAGGCGCTACTAGTCGGCAGGGAGGTTGGTTTTGGGTGGTGTCCTACAGAGCAAGCTAAGGGAGAAAGCTAAAGAAGCAAGCGGCAACATCATAATTAAGGTATTTCTTTGAAAATTTATGCATTTTTTTGTATAAAAATTGTTATTGAATTTTATTACTATGAAAAATAGATGGCGAACGTGCCAGATTAAGTAACTTTTAAATTTATTGTAGTGTTGTAGTTCAATGTTTTTTTTTATTAATTTAGAGCCATTACATTGACGGTTATAGATGTCTCTTGCACACACAAAATACTTGGTGGACATGTTGCACTTACAATCAATGGAAAACATGATGACAAGTATTCTGAACCAAATCATGACATCCAATTATCCTTCAAGAAAATAGAAAAAATTTATGAAAATAATCAATCAAGAAATATAATGATAAAAAAAGGTCATTTAGAGAGGGAAACTAACTTAGCCAACCAGAAGAGGAGTAATTTATAATAAGGCATAGGGAAAAGAGGCAGGAGGGGCAGGGGTGCAGACTTAGGTCTCAACATTGGCTCCAACTAGGGATAGCACTTCCCTGTGAGGTGCTAAGAACAATAGATCAATGGCTTGGAAATAAATAAATCTCCCCCACCTTCCTTCTCTTACCTTTGTTTCTGTCTTCCAACCATGTATATCTTCTATTGTCTCTTAGCCATGCATCTTATTGAACTTAAAAATGAAACTATACCCTAGTTCCTTTGTTAGGATATGGAGTCTCTTATTCAAACAAGCTATTGAAACCAAACAATATGAGAACTAAAAATTAAATGCTCGAACTATGAGCTTATTGTCCTACTACCTACTCTATTCAACTGAAAACCAACTCAATCATCTGTAATTCCATTTCTAATGAAACCAAGAAACCATTTGACTAAGAACCATAACTTCGTGCATGTCATTATTTAAAACAATCCAAAGAGGATTTAGTAAATGTGACAAAAAATTATCAGGCACCATGTACTTATGGTTGAAAATGATGATCATGCTAAAACATACAACCTTTGGGATCTTGGAAAAATAAGAATCCATCCAACTTGCTATTGGATCTTGAAACTCGTAAAAAGCCTCCAACCGGTTGAGAAGACAAGGTTGTTGTTGTATGAGATCTACATTATTGATAAGATTATACTCATGTTCTCCTTGAAATAAATCATTAAGATCATATGCTTCATAATAAGAAAGAGAAAGTAAATCCCCTTGAAACCATTGATCATTTTCTTGGACAGAAAACTCTTTGACAGAATTAAAAACAACAACATGGTCGTAGAAATCTGATGGATGTAAATTTATTTCTGTAGCTTCAAAAGAAGAATCACCATGCTCAAGAAAATATTCATTCTTCTTAACTATCTCTTCACAACTAACATTCTCGTCTTTATTTCTATGACAATAATTCATTTGTTCAAATTCCTCACAACATTCATCATTTTCAATTTTGAAAGAATGTTGAAAGTTGTCCCTTTGTTTAAAAGAATTGGAAGAAGATACAACTGACAATAATTCGTATTCCTCTTCCTCAACATTATCCTCCCCTTCATCTATACTACTAGAAGAACTAATGATTGACTATTGAATATAATATCCAAATTCTTCACAATAGTTTTGAAACAGTAAATCAACTGGAAAAAAAACTTTTACAATGATCACTAAATGTTGCATGAAACTGTTCCAGGGAAGATATGCTAGCAGGAGGCAAGGATTGGTACCATTCATGAGAATATTTCTCTAATGAGTACATGAACATATTCATTAATGCACCCTCGTGATGTATACCAAACTGATGCATGACCTCATGGAATTCAAACAAATGACCTGCAAGGTTATCATCTTTATTTTCTTTAAATCTGGGCAAGTAATCACCCCACTCATCTATAGTAGGAACAGTATTTGGAAAACCAGGAACAACAAAGAAATTAAAAGGATAAAACCTCCTAGACAAGATGGCTTCCATATGAAAATATGACTTCTTAAAAATGTGGAGTCACCACTAGATTCTTTAACCATGGACTCACCAGGTGAATGTTCTACAGTATGAATGTGTTTGATCTTTGTTCACCATCAAAGGTCAGATCTGATCGTTTTCATTCTCCCAATGAAATATATTTCTTTACTCTGTTCCTCGACAATGATGCTATAAGATGTTGGTCCTAAAGTCTACACATGACTGCTAAAGGACATAGCTAGGCCATCTCACGTTATGAATGGTTGGTTTTTTTTTATTTATGGGTTAGTTAGAGGGTTGGTTTACCAAGAAATGAGAATAGTTTGGTTGTCCAAATGACATGGAATGGGGTCCTCCTTGGATGGTGGTATACTAAGGGAAAACAAGTGAGACAGTAAAGGTAAAAAACAAAGAAAAACAACAAACCAGTCAATGAACGATCTGCTACTAGAATTTTAAATCTTAAAATGTCATTTCAAGCATTAAACATGTACCAAAAAAATAGTTATTCCCACAGGTTGCAAAAAAAACAAATCTTTATCAAAGAATAGCTATTATCACATGTTACATATTAATAAAGACAAGTTATATAATAGCTGAAGGAAAATAAATGTACTTTTCACAAATCAAAATTGTATTCAAGATGAGAAACACATACGAATTTGGACACAAGCACACTGTCATCAATAGTATGTTCACCAGGTAGAGATCTTTATTTCATGTGCAGAATGGGTCCAACCAGTTTTTGTATTGATTTTTTTCTCCCAAAAGACTAAACCCTTCTAACATACAAAGAATGCCTATTTATCATAGATGTGGAGGCCCTCGACCAGTGTGGAACTAAGGTTCTTCACTCTACACATTGACTAAAAAACTACTTATTAAATTAACTAAAACACATTGTTGGAGTCTGTTAATGAATAATCCAAGCTTGACTTAATGAAAAAGGAGTGGTTCTTATCACAAAAAAGACTACTTATTATGCTTTAAACTTAAAAGAGTCTTAAACTAATCAATTAAAAACTGCTACTAGAAATGAAACTAGACTGATGCATGTGCTGGAATGAACTGATATTTGACAGAAAATGACTAGGAGAGACAGAACTGAGTTCTTCATTGAGCACTTGCATGCATGTGCATTGTTGGAGCCAATGGAGATAATTGAATATGTTGGTAGTGAAAGAAGCAAATCATCTAGCGTTTTCCTAGAGTCTCTAATATTCTTTCTATAGTCTGGATTATACTTTCCCCAATTCTGGTTTGGCGTTGCAGAGTATGGATTTTGGATTTTTTGTTTTGTACCTGTTGGTTATCATCGAACTAATTCAAGATGGGAAATTTGATGATGTGCACTGGCTGGGCGTTTCCTAGTTTGGCGCCTCTTTTCAAACTTTAAATAATGACACTAACGAAGATAAGCTACTCTGGGATTTCGGCATTCAAGTGTCTTGGAGCGTAGAATATTCATATCTCTCGTAGGCCCAGAGTCATTAACCACCACTTATGCTAATTAACCCAATATTAAGACTTTAATAATTAAATATTTCGGGAGTTCGAGACTTTGAATGTTGATTTTCATAATCTCTCGTAGTGACAATGTTGCAGAGTGACGTGGTAGTTTGGGACCCACTTCGATAGTTTCTATCAAAGGTGAGATTGAACCTTTCGACACCAAATTCGTGAAGTGACTTATGTGTGACTCTTGTGATTAAATCTCACACGAGTTCTAGAACCATGAATGTGTGAGAGTCGTTGATATGACGGCCTGTTGGATCTACACTATTGAAATTTAACCTGTTTGTTTAGCTTGAAATCTAAGCCCGAAATGAACTGCTTTGAATTTTTGCATCTTTCCCGTGGAAGATTCATGTGCATAAAAAGGAATTATTGATCCTGGGTATCTCATGCACACACAAAGTACTCGGTGGACCTGTTTCACGCTCAATCAATGGAAAACATGATGACAAGTATTTCGAACCAAATCATGACAAGCAATCATCCTTCAAGAAAACATAAAAAGTTTGCGCAAATAATCAATCAAGAAAGATAATGATAAAAAGAAATTCATTTAGAGAGGGAAACCGACTTAACAAACCATAAGAGGATTAATTTTGAATAAGGCATAGGGAAAAGAGGTATGAGGGGTAGGGTTTCATACTTAGGTCTCAAAAGCAACATCAGACACCAGTGAGAAAGACTTTAGGGCATTGAGATACTCCTAGAGGAATTATGTTAATGACACCGCGATGACAGACTCCTCAACATAGGAATATTTACATAGGACCACATCAGTAGTAGTAGCATTGTTCATAAAATTAGAAACAGTTTAGGCATGTTCATCAAAACATACCAGGATCACAGACTGTTAGGCCAACAAATTCTACTTCGAGGACCAGGAGCATTGGACCGAAGACTGGATGTTGGACATGTGGAAAACCACATTACCAATGAGACTTTTCGATTGAGAATGCCAGAGTGTCRGGATCAACAGGATCCACTACAGTTGGAGATTTGGGGAAGGCCCATAGGATACATGCAGTGGTGAAAAACTAACGAGCCTGGCACTAGTCCACTTTGCTTGAGACACCAAGTACAATCGTCGACCAAAATTTTAGTATTTTTATAGATTCAAGTGCTACAGAGAGATTTATCTCTAGTGCAATGCTAAACAGAATTAAGGTTAAGGCAGTCGAGCGGAATGATTTTAGATACGTAGAAATGGCATCTGGTGCCAAACAGAAAGTTGGAGGAAAAGTTACAGATTGTAGCATTAACTTCAGAGATTTTTTAACGAAGGTAGATATTTATGTCATGATCTTAGGATATTATGACATAGAGATTGGTATGGACTAGCTATAATCACATGATGCAATACTTAACTGTAAGATTTTATTTTTATTTTTGACAGATGATTTTGGGCAGAATAGAGTGATTGTAGGAAGAAACAAAGGAGTTTCCTTGAGATTTTTTTCTTCCCTACAACTACAAAAGAGTATGCGCAAGGGATGCAAACTATATGCATTCCTAGTGCTAAATGAAAAGGGAAAGGTGGAAGGATTAGAAAACCTTCCTGTAGTCCAGGTGTTTGTAGGCGTATTTCCAGAAGAGTTACCAGGTTTACCACCCGAAAGAGAGTTGGAGTTTACAATAGACTTTAATCTTGGAACTGAACCGATAGCGAGAACGCCATATCAGATGTCAACGCCTAAATTACAAGAGTTGAAATTGAAATTGAAAGAATTTTTGGACTTGGGACTTGTACATCCAAGTGCATCATCGTGGGGTGCGCCAGTTATTTTCGTTAGAAAGAAGGATGGATCATGGAGACTTTGTATTGAATATCATCAATTGAACAAATTGATGATCAAGAGCCAATATCCATTTCCCAGAATATATGATTTGTTTGACCAGATGAATAGAGTGACGATGTCTTCAAATATTTATTTGAGATCAAGATAACATCAATTACAGATTAAGGAAGAAGGTATCGCTAAGAACACATTTAAGACGAGATTCAAACACTATGAGTTTATAGTTTTACCGTTCACATTGACAAATGCCTCGGGGGTATTCATGAGTTTGATAAATGGGGCGTTCTGTGAATACTTGGACAAGTGTTTTCAAGTATTTATTGATGAGATATAGATTTTTTCTTGGACAAAATAAGAGCATGATGAACACTTAATATTGGTCCTACAATTTCTACAAGAAAACAAATTGTATGAGAAGCTATCGAAGTGTTCCTTTTACCAGAAGGAAATTCATTACTTGGGACATATCATATCTGGTGAAGGTATTTTTGTGGATCCAACGAAAGTCGAGGCTATTATGGAATGTCCATGTAGTATTATAGATATAAAAAGTATGAAGAACATAAATATTTAAGCTAGAAATGGAAGAACAACAATGAATAATACCAGAATAACACCAGAAAGAGCACCTTGATTAATGATAGTAATGTTCACTTGCCTCTTCGAGGGGGAAAACTCTATCAGAGTAGAGCTCTATTACAATAATATCCAATGCAATAATTCGCATACACTCTACTCCTATTTATACTAAATATGTCTATCCAAAAGAACAATCTAGAGGAAGATCGTTCTAGAAGCAAAAGATTCTATTAGGTCTTCTTACATTTGACATATTCTTCCTTATTTCTAGGCCTTATTAATATTGTCCTTTATTACATGGAAATATATTATTCTACCTATGTGAGGGGTTAGGGAGGTTAGGTCCCTAAAATGTCCTCCACCCTAAAAAAAACCTTGTCCTCAAGGCTTGAGATGAGGAAATTGTTGCAGAATGGTAGTTGGTTCCCAGGTGGCATCTCCTAGAGTTGTATCTTTCCACTAGAATAACACTTCCTTGATGTTTCTCTGACACAGATGAAGCTCATGCTGGTCCAAAAATACTCGTGGCTATAATGAGATGGAGCCTTCTTCATCCAACTCAGGAAGGTTGGTTTGAGTTTGGCACTTAGTTCCAATCACCTTCTTTAAGAAAGAAACATGAAAAATAGGATGGATCTTAGAATGACTGGGAAAAGCTAATTGATAGGCCACCTATCCCACATCCTTGAGAATGATAGAAGGACCAAAAAATTTGGGTGCCATTTTTTAACAATGGTTAGCCTTGACATAATTTTTCTTATAAGGTTGCAGTCAAAGAAACACTTGGTTTCCTTATGCAAATTGACATTCAGAGGGACCTTGATCTGATTTTTGCTTCATGCTATTTCGGTCCATGACCAAATTATGTTTGGGGGTATTTATAATAGCCTCTCAAACTGTAAACGTTTGGTAAACCACCTGGACATTTGAGACACTTGACAGGTATGAGAGAACTGAAGGTGGATTTTTTCCATATATTGCTTCAAAAGGAGTCATGCATGTAGCTATATCATAAGAAGTGTTGTACCACCATTCAGTTAGTGGTAACCATTGAGCCCAATGATTTTTCCTTTCTGATGCAAAACACCTCAAATATGGTTCCAAACACTTGTTAACAACTTCAGTTTGACCATCAGTTTGGGGATGATAAGTGTAGCATGAAGCTCATAAATCACCGTGGATTTAAGTTATAATTGTTTACTCAAATACAAATGGCCTTTGTAGTGAAGCTCATCATTGTGACAAGAGTACCCTGGGGAAACTGGAGAATTGGCCTGCAATTGTTGGATCAGATGCAAAATTTTGGAATCGTGTAGCCATTCCTGGCGAACATCTTGGAGCCAATCTGGTACAATGAAGGAGAGGGAAAAAATGGACCCTTCATCTTCATATTTTATTGAAAGTACATCAAAAACCACATTGTATTTTCATTTCCTATAAATGATCTCATAATCATATAAAAAGATATTAGTCACCCATTTTTGTTGTTCCATGGAGGAAGGGCATTGTTCCAGAAAATACTTGAGTCTTTGATGATCAGTCTTAATTTGGAAGAGTTTCTGCAATAGATAAGGGCACCAAAGATTGATTGCATGTAGAATAGCCAACATTTCCTTTTCATAGATTGATTTATCCAAATGTCTCTCTGACAATTGTTTTCTGGTAAAGGTCAAAGGATGACCATATTGAATAAGGGATGCTCCAATTCCTCTTCCAGAAGCATCACATTCCAGGACAAAGGTCTTTGTGAAATCAGGAAGGGCTAGGACTAGAGTGGTGCACATGACCACCTTCAAGGTTTGAAAGTCCTGATTAGCTGTGGGAGTCCAAGTGAAAGAATTGCTTGTAAGGAGATCAATGAGAGGTGCCACAATATTTCCATAATACTTAACAAACTTACAATAGTATATTTCTAAACCCATAAATTCATGCAAGATTTTGAGAGTCTTTGGGCGAGGCCAATTCTTCATAGCTTCAATATTTTTTAGGATCCAACCTGGCACTTACCTTGCCAACAATATGACCCAACTACTCCACTTCCAAGGCTCCAAAAGAACATTTAGATTTTTTGAGGAAAATTTGGTGTTGAGAGAGTATATGTATAACTCGATCCATGTGAGAAAGATGGGCTCTCTAGGTTTTACTATAGATGAAGATATCATCAAAGTAAACTAAGACAAAATGACGGAGAAAAGGAGGGAAGACATGATTCATGAGGATTTGGAAAGTGGAGGGAGAATTACACAAGACAAAGGGCATGAACAAAATCTCATAGTGGCCCTCATGAGTTTGAAATGTAGTCTTAGGAATGTCTTCCTCGTTCATACGTATCTGGCGGTAGCCAGAACAAAGATCAAGTTTAGTAAAGAATTGGGCACTACTCAATTCATCCAAGAGGTCATCATTGATAGGAATGGGGAATTTGTATTTGATGGTGAGTTTTTTGAGGGTGCAAAATTCATGACACATGCGCCAAGAACCTTCTTTCTTAAGGACCATGACCACAGGAGAAGAGTAGGGGCTCGTACTAGGATAGATAACACCTGCAGTTACAAATTCTTGAACAACTTTCTCAATTTCATTTTTCTTGGAAAAGGGATGACGATAGGGACGAATATTGGGAGGAAGGATACTGGGGACAAGCAGAATGTAATGATCATGAACACAACGGGAAGAAGGAAGTCCTTGGGGAGTGTAAAAAAAACTTGATGTTTGGAGAGGATTGATTGGAGGTCATGCGACATAGAGGATGTCTCGGTGGCTTGAATGGCATGGAGTTGTGCAATAATTCCAGAATGACGTTTTTGAGGAGTTTTTCCATGCGATGGGAATTGATGATCTCCGAAGAACCAAAAATGATGCCTTGGAACTTATATTATTTTCCCTCCTAGTGGAATTGCATCGTTAATTCCTTAAAATCCATGAGAATGGGACCTAGAGTCCTTATCCATTCTGCACCCAACACAATTTCACAATCGCCCATGTCGATAGAAAACATATGATATTTCATTTGGTAATGAACAATTTGGAGACACACATTTTCACAATGCCCCCCACATTTCATGGACCCACCATTGGAAATCATGATTTGAAAATTATTTAAGGCACGAATATAGCAATAATTTTCTTGGGAAATGTGACAATGAATAAAATTATGGGTTCTTCCACTTTCAAAAAGGATGATGACCTTCCAATGCTTAATGTAACCAATTAGGTTGAGGATTTGGGGAGCAAAGAACCTAGTGAGAGAATTCAGACAAATGTCTGCTTTGAATTTGGTAGGGTCGGAGGGTGGGGTCATTTCAATGGGCTCAGGTGAATCGACCAGAAGGGGGGCCTCAACATCATCTTCCAAAACATCCTCAGATATGGCCATAAAAATATTTTTTTCCTTACACTTGTGCCCATGAAAATATTTTTCATCACAATTATAACAAAGGCCTTTGAGTTGGCATTCAACCATTTCTTCCCTGGTCAATTTATGGATCTTTAGTGGAGTAGAAGGAGGAGTGGGAGTGACTGGTTTAGTGTGAGGAATAAAGGAGGGTTTTCAAGTTTGAGAAGAGACAATAGGTTGTGCTGCCTTATCTATTTTAGTATCTTCCACCCAACTCTGAGGTTGAGCCATGAGGACATGGGCATGAATATCATCCTTGAGGCCACTAATAAAACATTCTTGGAAAAAAGAATCATACATGCCCTCTGTACAGAAATCCAGCCGCTCAAAAGTGACTATAAATTCTTCCACTGTGCCAGATTGTTTCAAATTTTTCAAATGACCTAAATGGTTGGTGTCAGTGTCAAAGCGTTCATAAAGTTCTTCCACAAATTGTGTCCAGGCCACATACCCTTGCTGGGAATTTATTCTCCATTTCCACCACTGCCAACATTCTTGATATAGATGGAGAACACCATACCAGAGTTTGGAAAACTCATCGGTAATGCCATACAAAGAGAAATAATGTTCCATTTGAGCTACCAAGCCATAAAATTTGGTCACATCCACACGTGAAAGGCGTAGGTCATGCTGAAAGTGATGGGGATGAAAAGTCCAAGAATTAGAGGAAGTTTCACCTTCAGATTGCAAAGGTGGGTCAGAGGAGGAAATATCTACAGGGATATGCATCTTGGCACAGATCATTGCAGTGAAGGATGCAAGTTGGGTATTGAAGAATTCAAACTGGATATCGAGGTCATGTTTGATGGTTTCCAATTTTGTGTCAATGGAGGAATGCATGTTTTTATTTATGGTGAAAAAATTGGCATTGAGTTGCCTCACTTCTTGTTGGGTCTCTGTGAAATTAGAGTACAAGGAATTAAAGCGAGCTTCCAAGTCTTGGCTACAAGTGTGGGCCATGATGAGGAGGGAAAACGAAAAGGGATGGGTGGGGACACAAAAAAAATGGGTTATGGGTGAATTGTATCATGACGATCAGGGCGAAGAGGGGAATTGAATGGGGTAAGGACAAAATAAGGGTGTTGAAAGGGGGTAGGGTCCATGGGAATTTTTTTTTTTGCTGAAAAATGATAGGTATGACTGCGATTAGGGTGAAGAGAGGAATCCAATGGGATAGGGATCCAATAATGGTGCCAACAAGATCCAAAAGTATACTCCGATATGAAGAATAATGCAGTGTTAAAATGCCCAAATTCTTAACAGGAAGAAATGTGTAGTAATTTTGCAACCCGAATGTAGGAGGCATAGTTGTGCGGCAATAGATCCTCTTTATTCTATTTTTGTTTCTGTCCCAAGTGTTAGGGTATTCAATGGTTCTACAAACAAGGTTTTTCCCTATGCTATAGCTCTCTAATATACGTGAAGGGTCCAACAGTAGTACTCGACCCAATATCTCAGGGCACCAACTAAGAAGGTTAGACCATGCCCTTAGTCGTACTACCCAACTACCCAAGTACTAGAGAGTATTTTCTCGAGTGTTTTTCTTGGTGGCACTATAGAAATCAGGCACTCAATCAGTTTATCTATGGAGGGATTCAAGAGATATCCGTCGATCTGTATACAGGTTTTTTCTAATGCTCTACCACTCGAAGGGGTACCAACAGGGGTTACAAGGGTGGCCAACAAATGTGTTCTTGACTAACACTTGTATTTCCTATGTCTATGACTACCTCACCTTAGGTTTATGCACGTAATGACATATATCTATAGATTTAAGACGTTGAAATACATCTCTACCCTGAAAAAAAATTAACCCACAATTTCCTGCCAAGGAAAATGTTCTAATACCACTTATAGTATTCCATATATAAAATATTATGTAGAACATAAATATTTTAGCTAGAGATGGCAGAACAACAATGATATAACCATAGCAATACCAGAATAACACCATAAAGAGCACCTTGATTAATGATAGCAATATTCACTTGCCTCTTCGAGGGGGAAACCTCTAGCAGAGAAGTTCTCTATTACAATAATATCCAAGACAATAATTCTCATACCCTCTACTCCTATTTATACTAAATATGTCTATCCAAAAGAATAATCTAGTTGAAGATCCTTCTAGAAGAAGAAGCTTCTATTAGGTCTTCTTACATTTGACTTATTCTTCCTTATTGGTAGGCCTTATTAATATTGGCCTTTATTACAAGGAAATATATTATTCTACCTACGTGAGGGGTTAGGGAGGTTAGGTCCCTAACAATCCAACACAAATAAACATATAATAAGTACATAGCTTTATGGGTTTAGCAGGATATTACCGACAATTCTTCTAGGGCTTTTCGAAGATAGCAAATCCAATCACGGAATTGCGAAAGAAAAACAAGAATTTTGTTTGGAGAAAGAAATGCGTGAAATCATTTCAAAAGGTTAAAGAGTTGTTCACGACAAATCCAATACTGAAATTCCCCGACATGGACAAGGAATTCTTGGTATGCACAGATGCATCCAAGGAATTCTTAGGCGGAATTTTGATGCAAGACGGTAGAGTGATCGCTTAGATTTCAAGGAAATTGAGAAAGCATGAAGAGAACTATGCAACACATGATTTGGAGTTATTAGCAATTGTATATACCTTGAGAGTTTAGAGACATTATCTGATTGGATGGAAATTCGAGTTAAAAAAAGATCATTGTGGATTGCAGCATATATTTACGCAGTGAATTGAATGTGCGATGAGACATTGGTCATAATTACTTAGTGAATATGACTTTGAGATTTCTTACATTAAAGGAACAATGAATAGAGTGGCAGATGCATTGAGTCAGATACCACACATATTCACGGTAATACCTCTTAAGACAAACCTTCAAGAAACAATTCTAACCTTGTAGATTGACGATGACTGGTATAAATAAGTTAAGGATAATATTGGATGAAATACCATGATGGTACCAAAGTTTGAAGGTTATTCTTTAGACAACAATGTAGTGTTTATATTTAACAAAATAATTTATGTACTGCCTAACGATGAATTAAGAAGTTTGATCTTGAGTGAATCTCATCGAGCCATGTACATGGCTCATCCTAGATTCACGAAGATGAAGGCAAACCTTAAGCCTTTATTCTTCTGGAAAGGAATGAAGAAAACATAGTTAGTTACGTGGCAAGATGTATAGAATGTCAGCAAGTGAAGGCTTAGCAGAGACATCCAACATGAATTTTACAGCCACACGTTATTCCTAAATTGAAATGGGAAGTCATTTCGATGGAATTTATTGTTGGATTTCCATTGACAACAAGGAGACACAAATCGATTTTTGTGGTAGTTGACACTTTGGTGAAGAGTTCACACTTTATTCCAATATGTACGAC
>ML787582.1:629977-669895 GCA_009831015.1 Picea engelmannii
AAGCATCTTCCCGTGAGGGCTTTCACCATAAGGGGACCACTTTGGAGTTCATCCATATTTACTTCTTATCAACCATGACAAAACAATAATGAGTCATATTTACATCAAACACTATTGGTTCCATTACCCAAAACTTTGTGCTAAGGGTCTTTCTTCAAGGGTTGACATCAATGACAACCAACCTTAATCAACAGAGGTTTCATGGAGTACCAAGAAGGATCATTTCCAATCGGGGATCGATGTTTATAGGATTGTTTTGGATGAACTTCCAAGAGGCCTTGGGAACACAATTAAACTTTAGCACAACATATCACCCAGAGACAAATGGGAAAAAAGAAAGAATGAATCTGATTTTAGAGGATATGTTGCGTATGTATGTTATGGGCCAACAAAAACGTGGGGAATATTTCTTGCCACTAGTAGAGTTTGCATACAACAACAACTGTCAAAGTACGATTAAGTTGGCATCGTTTGAATTTATTTATGAATGACCATTTCAGACGTCGTTGAGTTGGGATTGACTTGAGGATAGGGACCTGGTAGGACCAAAGATGATCCAATAAATGGAAGAATATATGCAATAAATAATAAATAGGATTAAAGAAGCGCATGATGAACATAAGAGCTATGTTTATGTGCATTGTATTGACCACAGTTATGAATTTGGTGACAGATGTTTCTTGCGGGTAAAATCGCACAAGAGTTCGATCAAGTTTGGAAAGGGTGTTAAACTCTCTCCTAGGTTTGTGGGACCTTTCGAGGTTGTGGAAACGAAGGGACCCATGGCATATCGACTAGCCTTGATTGATTATTTGAGGGGTATGCATGATGTTTTTCATGTATCTATTTTAGGAAATTATGTTAGCGATCCATCACATGTTATTGACATGGGTTCTTTGTAGGTGTCAAACGAGGGTTCTCTCTTCAAGGAGCCAATCCGCATTCTAGGCCATCGCATTCGAAATCTACGACGTCGAATAGTCAATTGGGTCAATGTCCAGTGGGACAACTATAGTACACACTTGACTACCTGGGAGGATGCATATGAGATGCGTCAGTAGTTTCCTTACTTGTTTGATAGATTAGATATACAGATCTATGTCAGATACATTTATCTTCATGCATTTTTATACTCTAAAATCTTTGGGATGAAATTTAAGACAAGAGGGCGTGTATGTAACATCCTGCTCTATTGAGCACACTTTTATTGACATATTATTTGAGGACACTTGCATGCAAGTGATTCGGTTATGGTATATTATGATTTTATTTTGATTATGAGTTATATATGATGATGATGATGATGTATTGTGACTTATAGTTATTTTCATGCATATGTATTGGAAAATGCTATTGATGAGTTTTCCTGAGTGCGTAGGACACATGATAGGTTATGGATGTTGATGGAATCAATGGAATTAATTGGATTCGAGATTGATTCAGGGAGTGGATTGTATTTTGATTGAGTATTTCATTTTACGTCCATGTGACATATGATTGATTACATTATTATTGATGTATATGGATTATTGACAGTGTTTTTGTGAGTGGATGAAGGCTTGACGATTCTTTCTAATTTGACTCACATAAGGAGTAGAGGAGCCATACACATAAGCCAAAAATTGAGGGAGAGGTGTGGTAGCATCCCTGGCATATCCTACTATCACTCCCACCATGGTTGAATGGTAGGCTAACAATTAACCAGCTCGATAGGTCCATGATTGCGTGAGGGTGGACTGAGACAATGGCTCACGAATATTCTAAGGGGAGCACAATAAGGAGAAGTCCTTATTCCTTAGAAGTCCTTATTCCTTAGAAGTCCTTAGTCTCTCACAAGGTCGACCCAGTGGAGTGTTGACTCCAATGGTAAAAAAAAATTCCAAATCCAGTCAAAGGTGAGTGGCAACCTTGGAGAACGAAGGTGCTTCTTGAAGGGCATGCCATGTAATTAAAAACTTGAGTCAATAAATATAAGTGGCCTAGAAAACATTGAAATGATTAGACCTTGTTCGAATAAAATAATTAACTAAATCGTAAATTATTAATTATAAGCCTAACAAAATTATAAGCCTAAGTATAACTCTATTTAAGTACTAATTAAAAATATTAAATAAATTAAAATAATTGAGATAAATCAAATTCTAGGAAAATTTGAGTAAAATCTAAAGTTTGGATAAAATGCACATGTGTGCATGAAATTAATAAATTGGATTTTTAAATTAGAAGAAATAATAAAATGAGAGAATAGGTGTACACATAGAATGGTATTTAGAGTCAAGCTACCACTAGTCTAACTAGAAGAAGACTCCTAATCCAACTCTAACTAAGATCTGGTTAGGAGACACTCATTAAATGGGAATTTGGGGAACAAAGGGACCACTAAGAGAGAAAATAGGAACACATTGGGGAATGTGAGGGAAATTCAATTTTTAAATAAAATAAAAATGGTAATTACTTGTGCAACTTGGGGAGACTGTGACAGGTGTGTGGGTGAATAATCATAATTAATTTAATCTAAAAAGTTAATTATTTGTGCACGAGGACATGCGCCAGCGTAGAAATTTCTATAAAACAAATGGTGTAGAAGGAAAATGGAGTTCACTTATTATTGGTAAGGTTATACTGCCAAAATTTGTTTCTACTGAGTTTTACTTATGAGAGTTGGGATACCAAGCTTGTAGAAAGAGTGGAATCTCTACTTTGTGAGGCAAGCCTTGGAGCTATTGTTTGTTGGTTTCTTGTGTGTGGACCCCTTGTGGCTCAGACGGATAAAGGGGAAGAAGAGTACCCTTAGCATTGGCTGGGAGGTACCGACGAAGTCTTGGATTGGCAGGCGAAATAATTTGGACATTGGTGATTAATTGGATTGAAGATCATCAATCAAATCAAGTTTTTGGTGACAATATTTTTTGTTATTGTAAATCCATTATTAAATTCCGATTTCGATTTATATTGAACATGTACTTGATGATTTTTAATGAGTAGAGTAATAATAATAAGTTCTCCTATTCTCATATGATGATGCTTAACATATTCTAAAAGTAAATTGGAAATTTCATTATTTATTCTCTTTTTCTTAACTTGTTCTTTAGTAGAATTATTTCAGTTAGTATCGATTGGGTTTCTTGATCTAGTTCCACTACATCTAATTCAAGGGAAGTGTTATAAGTAAAAAATCCTTTACGAAAATTATGTTCAGAGAGCCAAATACCATGCTTAAATGAATTATTAAACTATATTGAATCTTCATCGACTGGGTAATGACTTGGACAAGATATTTTTTACTATCACTCTCATACACTTGAACAGTTCATTGGAATTTTGTACCATAATAAGGACTGTGTGAGTAACTAATAATACCTTGAATTAATCGGCCTACACATAGATAATTATTTTAGCCACTTATGGTTGTATTTTATTAATTGAATTGGATACTAGGACTGGTTACGAGTATAGATGTCATCTTGAGCTAGCCAGCCATGTTGCTATATTATAATGTAACTTGATTTTTGTTATATTGTTCAAAATGATATTTGACCCATTGGTTTTTACTGATGTTAAATGTGAAATGCTTTTTTATATTTATTGATGTTATTACAAAATTGTAGCTTATCTTGTATAATTATTGTGATAGATATTGGAATGACTTGTTTATATATTAATAATTAAATTAAAAATTCAAATTTAAAAATATGATTTTTTTCAACATGAATTATATTGATGTCCAATTAAGGACGATTGTTACAAGCTAAGGGAATTAGATACCTCCTTGTTCTTCAAAACAGTCGCTAGTCTTAAGACCGTAAATGGTCAAAATCAATCGAATGAATCCTAGACTTGAGCGTTGATTATGTGTCTTGGAGGTCCTAACCTTGCAAGATAAGTTGGGAGGGTAGATATATTTTGTTATCTTTATCTGATATGGTTGATCTCGAAAAATAATGATGTTGTATTCGGATTCTTGTTGTGTAGTGATGAGATGAGATTTGAATGTGTAATTATTAATGTATTTCATTGTCGCATATCACTAGTCCTAATAATTGTTTTCAAAAAAAAAAAATACTACCTCTATTGTACTCACTTATTTTGATGTCATAATGGAGGGGTTTTTACATGAACTTTAAGTCCTTTCATTTGTATTATATCCTTTCCTCTCTTTGTTCTCTCCTAGATTACAGGTCTCCTCCCAATGTTGGCCCAAAACAACTTCAGAGAAAAATATACAAAATCATACGCATAATCACAAAGATCATTTAAAGGCCTAAATATTCAAGAAATAATTTTAGAGATATAAACATGAGGACACATAGATTTGGGACAAGAAAATTCTTGTTGATTGATAATAATATAGAACCTTAGTCTCACTGATGCCACTCCAAGAACCTTGCATGCATTCCTATAATTATACTCCAAGTGAACCAATCTCAAAGTGAGATCCTCAGAACCAACATGGAAATGGAATGAAATGTATGGATTGTATAAGGAGGATGGATGATTGGGAATGATGAGGATGAAAACTCAGAATAGGATGCAAAGGCTTGGAATGAGAAAGGGAGAAATTTTGTAAGAGTTCACTTGCCTCTTCTTTCATCTATCCAAATGACCCCACTAGGGCCCTTTTTATATGGATAAATGATAGTTATTTGATTGTGAGAAGGACTACAAGAGGTAAAATGGTTGTGCAACCCAAAATAGCCTGTAAACTCCACCGGAAAGAACAATTATTTTTATTTTGCAACTTTTGATAGTATATGTAGGCTGGTAGTTATTCAGGTTGTGTATGTACGCACACTGCATGTGTATCAGAGTGCGCACACCATACAAAAAGATGTTTTTTAAGATAAATCTCAGCAAAAGTGGTTGGAAAATTTGTAAATGAGTAGTCCAATGTCAAAAATGCATAGGAGTGCCATTTTGGACTATAACAGATGCCCCCTAATGTGTGAGGACAAAAGAGAAATTGATGGACAAAATAAATTACAACATATTTGATAAAGTGGGAAGGAACTAAGTTGAGTGAACCTAGATGAGTATTGATGCATCCCCTCCTACCTTAGGAGGGTCTATCGACCTCCCGGTCACTGGATCTTTCCTTGTCCTGAGTCAGATTGACTCTTCGGGTTCCTCTTTGAACCCAATTCAGCTATACATAGGCCCCTTTTTCCTCTTTAGGCATAGGTCCTGTGAAACCCACACCCTCTGTATGTGCACTCTGGGTTCTCTTCATTTCGTGGGTGCTAGCCCCTTTCAACTATCCCCTTCCTTGCATGGGTCCTCGGGCTACGTTCTCATGTGACTACATGATTCCCTGCTAAAGCTCTCGCACCTTCAATTCCATGAAATGTTTCAAGACTGTCGATCTGTCGATATTGATAGCACCTGTGGATTAACGGTTCAGATATATCCTATCCAAATCCTATGAACCAGATCAACTTCCTCTGAATCAACAAATGAGATCTATTCGCGATTCTAGACTTCAGAATTTTAAATTTTGAAACCCTCGCTACCTCCATACTCCAATCCTCCGGAGTTAACGATCTTCTTCCACCTATCTCCTTTCTTCTACGGTCATGATATCCTCCATAGATTTGGCCTTCAGGACTTTCAATTTTCAAACCTCCTTTTCTTCCGAAGAGATTTCTCCGAAATGGCTCGATCTCTAGCCGCGCGTCCTTCTAATCGACGACTTTTATCTTGCTTCGGTACTTTGGCCTCCTCAACTAGATCAACTGTCCTATGAATCCTTCCTTGATCAACGACCAAGATATTCTCCGAGTCTTCAGACCTATCCTTCCTTTTCTTTCCTTCGGAGTCCCAGGTCTAGTGCCATGTGTCCACCTTCACATCGATGACTCTCTCCATTTTGGATTTTCGGCCTTCGGCATTCTCAAATTTCAACAAACTCAAACCTCTGAAGTGAATCCTTCCAGAGTGTCAGATCTCTTGACAACTATCCTCCCTGATCCAATAGTTATCCAACAGCATGAATCTCCATCCTCCGTGCGTCCCTTCCTAGATCAATGATCCACGTTCTCCCTGTGGGATCAACAGACCTTAACCACTTCGTCCTTCAGCGCTTCAGGATATTCTGAAACATTACTTCACAAAAATACTGGAGTACGATCCTCTGAAGTTCATGATCGGGTGACACGTGTACAACATAGATCAATGACTATCGTCTGCTTTAGGACTTCGACGATATCAATTCTCAACTGAAACCTCACTACAACTTGCCTGTATCTCATGATCTGTTGACAAGTTTCCCTTTGCATATTTATGACTCTTAGCACTCCGACTCTTCGGGTTTCGGGTGTTTCAACCTTCTGTGTGCTCATTCCTCCTGGAGCGTCTTCACCTGAACATGATAGATTTCCACCACGCGTCCTCCCAAATGATGGACAACCCCAAATGACTTCGGGACTTTGGGACTATTAGCAAGTCCACCCTCCTACGTATACACAATGCTAAAGCTTGTGCGCCTTCTCGTGATCAGACGACGACTAATCCTTTCTTGCTCAGATCCAATGGATAAGATCTATTTCCTCCTCTGTTCTTCCTTATGTCACTAGACATTGATCTAACGGTCTAGACTCCTCTCCACAACCAATATGATGGTTTTTTTCGCTCCTTCTCCTAATCTTTTGACTTCTCCTGACTTGGGATACTTAGTCTATTTTCAAAGGTTTTGACCCTTGAAACTTTCTATTGCAAACCCGACTATCTTGGGTCTCTCTTCTCTCTCACAAAGTTATCTCTTCTGAGAATTAAGGACTTAGAATAAATATGTCTCCTATGCACTCTTTGCGTTATCTCTTCTGAGATTTTTTCCTTCGACATTTTCGGTCTCCCACGCACACCTTGCATATCTAGTATTTCATCAAACTAAGATCCGAAAAATTTCTTGAAAACAAATTCTTCTCACCCTCTTGGCATTGTCCTTGCTCGATGCACACCTTGAAGATCTCCTCCTTACAGAGTGTTCAATAACTATATTTCCTTCCAAACTCAACACATAGTTGTTCCTGTGTAGTCCTTGCACTTCTATTGGTGAAGGTTCAATGGTATCCCTCCTGAGCTTTCTTGAGGTTAAATCACCTCTGTCAATGCACTCCTTGCACTAAAAAACTCTTAGATGAGAAACAATTGAAACTCATACAATACTTCACCAGTTCATACATTCACAACATGAACAAAGTATACAAGCATAAAAATGAATACAAATACATAAACACACAATATGTAAGAAAAGCTTCTTTTATATTATGTTTGTGTGTCTATACAGATCTTTACAAAAACTGGACTGCAATAGAGTCCCAGTTCTATAAAGTTCTCCTAATCTAACTCTATCCTGAGTTCTACTTCTAATACCTCTCTACCCTAGATCTCTTGCTCAATTTCCCCTTATTACAAAAGAGGTCTCTGAGAGATTATCCTCTTCATCGCCTTAGTGCTATCATTGTCTCAGTTATGACACCATACTCCAACAACCACATTCAATAAATCTTTATCCATACCTGACTATGATCTAGACCTTGTACTGGAAACCACTTAATGAAACCCTATCCACTACATGTACAAAGGTATGGCTTGTATCTTATGGCCTTACAATGCAAATCCCCATGGGATAAGATTTTGAATTGAAAATGGTAGGGTTGATGCCTCTCCCTTTCTCCATTAGCACCTATGTGTTGGCTTGCTGACTCTTTTTCTGAGATGGAGTGATGCTCCTGCATCATACTCCACTGGTAGGAAAAACATGAGCTCATAATCATGAGCTCCTCTTCTCCAGTGTTGAAATCCTCCTGGATCCCAAACTTTACCTTGGAGTTCTCCTCTTGTTCCTCTCCATCTATGATGTTGCTGTTGTTGCTGCTTATTCTTCTGTTTCTTTCATGATTCTATGGAAGGCTCTCTTATTTTCAGATCCTCTTTGCTGGCTGCCTTTTCTGACCTCAACATCATCTTCCTGATCTCTTCTATCATCTTGTGCAACTTCTCTAGTGGCTGACTCTTCTTATGCAGTCTCCTCGGCTGCACTTCTTCCTTATCAATGGGTAGATCATCTTGATCCCCCATATCATTTTATTATTCATTTGTGGCATTATCTTTCCGCCTTGCTACAGGCTCTAGTTCTACAGTCTCATTACCGAGTTGTTGTTCATCTTCTTCTTCTGACTAGTCAGCTTGTGTCAGCTCCTCTTGTGCTCATTCGACTCCAACTTCCTGCAACCGTTCCTTTGGCTGGTATTCTCCTCCATCTTCTTCCAAATTGACCTATTGGATGTGCAAGCTTTGCACCATTACCCTTCTCTCTAGGGCTTCCAATTCTTCATACAAATCAACAAAGTCCATGTTGTCTATTTCCTCCTTTGCTGCAAGCTCCAATGTTGCAGTCATCTCCTGTTCATCTTGTTGGCTGAAATTTTCAAGCCATTCTTTTGAATGCTCATTTTATTCTATTAGGGTAGACATCAATGTCTACTCCATTTTTTCCTCTTTGATAGTTTCTACTGACTGTCATTCTTCTTCTGTTGTTGCACCTTCATCATGTGCACTGGCCTCTACTTAGTTGTTTGGTAGGAATGTCTTGATCCCTCCAATAATCAGAATGATCCTCTGATCCTCCTTTTGGATGGTGGAAGTATTTAACTTCTCAACATCTTGATTGACATGGTCTTCAAATCCACATGAACCTTCACCTATCTCCATTCCTTGTTGACCTTAACTCACTTCTGAGCTCTTGAGACTTTCTGACGATCCCATTTCTTTTCACCTGCCCACCTGGCAATTTGGGACTTCTCTTCTTCCCACCTGAAAGTCTATGAGATCAACCGATCCCATATCATTTCTCACCTGACAACTTGAAATTTCAGCACTGCTCCTCTGGTAGTATATGAGACCTTCCAATAATATCTTTCCATTTCCCACCTGGAAACTTGAAAGTCCATTTCTTCCCACTTGGTAGTTTATGAAATATTCATCTGATCTCCGCTCCTCCTCATCACTGAGGTGTCTCCCTTTTTTTGGTTCACAGATGTAAATCACTTCTTCTTCATATCTGAGGCTTTCGACATACCTCAGCCTCCTGTTTAACAATAGTTTCTTTCCTATGGCTAACAATCTCTTGATTGGCCACTTCACCTTCTTCTTCATAGGTCACTCATACACCCAATGCGCTTTAGCATCTTGATGCATTTTTAGTGTCACTTGTTCCATCCTTTCTCTTACCTTATTAAGCTCCAGATCCATCTCTGTATTTCTTTTCTTCTTGTGGTCTTCTCTTCGACTACGCCCATGGCATTTAGTATACATTTCCACCTTCTACCTTCCCTTCTGGAAAGTCTATGGATTACTCTACATTCAAGAGCATCTCCATCTTCTTTTACAACTCACGTGGTTTTTTAATTTTTTGTTGTTGCATGTGTGCAACAACCTTCTAACAGAGCATTAGTACTCTGGCTTCCTTTCACCTATTGTCTATACGAAAAATTTAACTTCTGATACAACCTAATGATATCATATTATCTCCTTTTACCGTATCCCTCTTTTCCGTTGTCTGCAAAAAAAATAACGACCATGTCCTCTTTCTCTTTCGCCTAAAATATACATATGAAAATTCAAGCTCTGATACCACCTGATGCAGCCCCCCCTACCTCGGCAGGGTCTGCCGGCCTCCCGGTCTTTGGATCTTTCCTTGTCATGAGTCAGATTGACTCTTCGAGTTCCTCTTTGAACCCAATTCAGCTATACACAAGCCCCTTTTTCCTCTTTAGGCGCAGGTCCTGTGATACCCGCACCTTCTATCTGTGCACTCTGGGTGCTATTCATTTTGTGGGTGCTAGCCCCTTTCCACTAGCCCATTCCTTGCATGGGACCTTAGGCTACCTTCTTGCGTGACCATGCGATTCCCTGTTAAATCTCTTGTACCTTCAATTCCCCAAAATGTTTCTGGACTGTTGATCTCCCAATATTGACGGTACCTCTGGATTGACGGTTCAAATATGTCCTCTCCAAATCCTATGGACCAAATATGCTTCCTCTGAATCAACAAATGAGATCTATTTGCGATTCCAGTCTTTGGAATTTTGAAGTCTCAAAACCTTGCTACCTTCGTACTCCAATCTTCCGGAGTTAATGATCTGCTGCCACCTATCTCCTTTCTTCTATGGTCACAATCTCCTTTACAGATCTGGACTTCGGGACTTTCAATTTTCAAACCTCCCTTTCTTCTGGAGATATTTATCCGAAATGGCTTAATCTCTAGCCACGCATCCTTATAATCGACGACTTTTCTCCTGCTTTGGGACTTTTTCCTCCTCAACTAGATCAACGGTCCTACGACTCCTTCCTCAATCAACAACCGAGATATTCTCTAGGTCTTTGGACCTGCCCTTTCTCTGCTTTCCTCCAGAGTCCTAGGTCTGGTGTCGCATGTACACCTTCACATTGATGACTCTCGTCATTTCAGATTTTTGTCCTTCTACATTCTCAATTTTCAACAAATGCAAACCTCCAGAGTGAATCCTTCTGGAGTGTCAGATATCTTGACAATTGTCCTCCCTGATCCAATGGTTATCCAACGGAGTGAATCTCTATCCTCCACGCATCCCTTCGAAGATCAATTATCCACATTCTCCCTATAGGATTAAAGGCCCTTAACCACTTCATCCCTCGGTGCTTCGGGATATTCTGAAACACTACTTCACAAAAAACCCGGAGTACAATCCTCCGAAGTTCACATTCGGGTGACACCTGTCCAACCCAAATCAATGGCTATTGTCTTCTTCAGGACTTCGGTGATCTCAGTTCTCAACTTAAACCTCACTACAACTTGACCGAAGCTCATGATCTGTTGAAAAGTGTCCCTTTAAAGATCGATGACTCTCGACTCTCTGACTCTTCGAGCTTCGGGTGTTTCAACCTTCTGTGCATTCGTTCCTCCCGGAGCGCCTTCACCCGAACTGGATGGATTTCCACCATGCATCCTCCCAAATGATGAATGACCCCAAATGAATTCAAGACTTTGGGACTTTATCAAGTCCATCGTCCTACGTATACACAACGCTAAATCTTGTGCACCTTTTGGTGATCATACGACGGTCGATCCTTTCTTCCTCAGATCCGACAGATAAGATCTGTTTCCTCCTCTATGCTTCCTTATGTCATTGGACATTGATCTAACAGTCCATACTCCTCTCCACAACCATTCTGATGGTTGTTGTCTCTCCTCCTCCTAATATTTTGACTTCACTCGACTTGGGATACTTAGTATGTTTTCAAAGATTTCAACCCTTGAAACTTTCTCCTGTGAACCTGACTATCCTGGGTCTCACTTTTCTCTTACAGTGTTAGCTCTTATAATATTTTAGTACTTAGAATAAGTATGTCTCCTACGCACTCTTTGCATTATCTCTTATGAGATTTTCCCCTTCGAAGGTTTCAGTCTCCCATGCACACCTTGCGTTTCTGGGATTTCGTCAAACTTAGATCCGAAGGATTTCTTGAAAATAATTTCTTCTCGCCACCTTGGCATTCTCCTTACTCGATGCAAACCTTGCAGAGCTCCTGCTTACAGAGTTTTCAATAACTTTGTTTCCTTATGAACTCAACAAAGAGTTTTTCCTACGCACTCCTTTCACTTTTGTTGGTGAAGGTTCAACGGTATCCCTCCTGAGCTTTCCTAAGGTTAAATCACCTCTGTCAACCCACTCCTTGTGGAAAATGTGCACTCCTTGCACTTGGAAACTCTAAGACGCGAAACAGTTGAAACTCATAAATTACTTAACCAGTTCATACATTCACAACATGAACGACATATACAATCATACAAACTAATACAAATACATAAACACACGATATGCAGGAAAAACTAGTTTTCTATTATCTTTGTGTGTCTATATAGATGTTTTCAAAAACTGAACTGTAACATAGTCCCATTTCTCTCAAGTTATCCTAATCTAACTCTATCCTGAGTTCTACTTCTAAGACCTTTCTACCTGAGATATCTTTCTCAAGTTCCTCTTATTACAAAAGAGGGCTCTGCAAGCTTATCCTCTTCACTACCTTAGTTCTATCACTGTCTCAGTTATGAAACCATACTCCTATGGCTACATTCCATAAATGTTTATCCGGACCTGACTACGATATGGACCTACTATAGGAAATCACTTAAGGAAACCCTATCCACTACCTGTACAAAGGTAAGTCTTGGCTCTTACGACCTTACAATGCAAATCCCCATGGGATAATATTTTGAATTGAAAAATGGTAGGGTTAATGCCTCTCCCTTTCTCCATTATGCACCTATGTGTTGGCTTGCTAATGCTTTTTCTTAGGTGGAGCGATGCTCCTGCATAATACTCCACTGATAGGGAAAACATGAGCTCCTTCTCATGAGCTCCTCTTCTCTAGTGTTGAAATCCTCCTAGATCCCAAACTTTCCCTTGTAGTTTTCCTCTTGTTCCTCTCCAGCTATGTTGTTGCTACTTCTTTTGTTTCTTCCCTACTGCTATGGAAGGATCTCTTATTTTCATCTCCTCTTCGTTGACTGCTTCTGCTGACCTCAACATCAGGTTCTTAATCTCTTCTATCATCCTCTCCAATTGATCAAGTGGTTGGCTCTTCTTATATAGTCTCCTCGACTACACTTCTTCCTTATCAATGGGTAGATCATATGGATCCCCCATATCATTTTCTTCTTTTTTTGTGGCATTATCTTGCAACCCTGCTACATGATCTAGTTCTACAGTCTCATTACCGAGTTTCTTTTCAACTTCTTCTTTTAACCGATCAGCTTCTGTCAGCTCCTCTTGTGTTGGTTCGATTCCAACTTCCTCCAACCGTTCCTCTGGATGGTATGCTCCTCCATCTAATTTGAAATTGACCAGACGAATATGAAATCTTTGCACCATTACCCTTCTCTCTAGGTCTTCCAATTCTTCATACAGATCAACAAATTCCATTCTTTTTGTTTCCTCCTCTTCTGCAAGCTCCAATGTTGTAGTCATCTCTTGTTCATCTTCCTGGATGAACTTTTTGAGCCATTCTTCTGAATCCTCATTTTCTTCTGTTGGGGTAGACATCAGTGTATTCTCCATTTCTTCCTCTTTGACAGTTTCTGCTAGTTGTCTTTCTTCTTTTGTTGGTGCACCTTCATCATGTGCATTGGCCTCTACTTGGCTATTTTGTAGGAATGTCTTGATCCCTCCAATAATCAGAATGCTCCTCTGATCCTCCTTTTGGATGGTGGAAGTATTTAAATTATCATCATATTCATTCACATGGTCTGCAAATCCACATGAACCTTCACCTATCATCACTCCTTGCTGACCTGAACTCAATTCTGAGTTCCTGAGACTTTCTAACAGTGTCATTTCTTTCCCCCTGCCAGCCTGGAAATTTCGAACTTCTCTTCTGCCCACATGGCAGTCTATGAGATCAACCAATCCCATCTCACTTCTCACCTGGAAACTTAAACTTTTAGGACTGCTTCTCTGGTAGTATATGAGACCTTCCACTGATATCTTTCCATTTCCCACCTGGAAACTTGAAAGTCCATTTATGCCCACCTAGAATTTTATGAAATATTCATCTGATCTCCCTCCTCCTCATCACTGAGGTGTCTTTGTATTTCTGGTTCATAGATGTGAATCACTTCTTCTTCATCTCTGAGGCTTTCGACATACCTCAACCACCTCTTTTACAGTTTTTGTTGTCCTTTGGCTAACAATCTCTTGATTATCCACTTCACCTTCCCCTTCATGGGCCACTCATACACCCAATGCGCTTTAGCACCTTGCTGCATTTTTAATGTCTGTTGATCCATCCTTGCTCTTACCTCATTAAGATCCAGATCCATCTCTGGATTTCTTTTCTTCTTGTGGTCTTCTCTTAGAATATGCCCATGGAATTAAGTATCCATTTCCACCTTCTACCTACCCTTCTGGAAAGTCTATGGATTACTCTACATCTGAGAGCATCTCCATCTTCTTTTATAGATCACCTGGTTGTTTAAATTTTTGTGGCTATGTGCATGCAATAACCTTCTCATAGAGCATCAATACTCTGCCTTCCTTTCACCTGTTGGCTATAGACAAATTTTAACATCTGATACCACCTAATGATATCATATTATCTCCTTTTACCGTCTCCCTCTTGTCTGTTGTCTATGAACAAAGTAAAGTCTATGTCCTCTTTCTCTTTTGCCTGAAATCTACAAACAAAAACTCAATCTCTGATACCACCTAATGCATCCCCCCCTACCTCGGCATGGGTTTGCTGACCTCTCGGTCTCTGGATCTTTCCTTTTCCTGAGTCAGATTGACTCTTCAGGTTCCTCTTTGAACCCATTTCAGCTATACACATGCCCCTTTTTCATCTTTAGGCACAGGTCCTGTCATACTCGCACCCTCTGTCTGCGCACTCTCGACACTCTTCATTTCGCAAGAGCTAGCCCCTTTCCACTAGCCCCTTCCTTGCATGGTTCCTTGGGCTACCTTCTCACATGACCATGCGATTCCCTGTTAAATCTCCCACACCTTCAATTCCCCTAAATGTTTCGGGACTGTCAATCTCCCTATCTTGATGGTACCTCTGGATTGATGGTTTAGATCTATCCTCTCCAAATCCTACGCACTAGATCTACTTCCTTTGAATCAATGGATGAGATCTATTCACGATTCTGGACTTCATAATTTTGAAGTCTCAAACCATCTCTAACTTCATACTCCAATCATCCAGAGTTAACGATCTGTTGCCACCTGTCTCCTTGCTTCTATGGTCACAATCTCCTCCATGGATCCGGCCTTCATGACTTTCAATTTTCAAACTTCCCTTTCTTCCAGAGAGATTTCTCCGAAATGGCTCGATCTCTAGCCATGCATCCTTCTAATCGACGACTTTTCTCCTGCTTTGGGACTTTGGCCTCCTCAACCAGATCAACGGTCCTATGACTCCTTCCTCGATCAATGAACGAGATCTTCTTTGGGTCTTCGAACCTTCCCTTCCTCTGCTTTCCTTCAGAGTCCTAGGTCTAGCATGACATGTCCACCTTCACATTGACGGCTCTCACCGTTTCGGGTTTTCAGCCTTCGGCGTTCTCAAATTTCAACAAATGCAAACCTCCGAAGTGAATCCTTCCGGAGTGTCATATCTCTCGAAAAATTTCCTCCCTGATCCAATGGTTATCCAACGGAGTGAATCTCCATCCTCCATGCATCCCTTCGCAGATCAATGATCCACATGCTCCCTGTGGGGTCAACGACCCTTAACTACTTCGGCCTTTGACGCTTCAGGATATTCTGAAACACTACTTCACAAAAACCCTAGAGTACGATCCTCTGAAGTTCACGATCGGGTGACACCTGTCGAACCTAGATCAACAGCTATCGTCCACTTCGGGACTTCAACGATCTTAGTTCTCAATTGAAACCTCACTAAAACTTTCCCGTAGCTCACGAACTATTAACAAGTGTCCCTTTGTAGATTGGTGACTCTTGGCTCTCTGGCTCTTTAGGCTTCGAGTGTTTCAACCTTCTGTGTGCTCGTTCCTCCCAGAGTACCATCACCCGATTTCGATGGATTTCCACCATGTGTCCTCCCAAATGATGGACGACCCCAAATGAATTCGGGACTTCAGTAGTTTTATCAAGTACAAACTCCTATGTATACACAACGCTAAAGCTTGTGCATCTTCTGGTGATCAGATGCCAACTGATCCTTTCTTGCTCAGATCCAATGGATAAGATCTGTTTCTTCTTCTATGCTTCCTTATGTCATTGGATGTTGATCTAATGGTCCAGAATCCTCTCCACAACCAATTTGATGGTTTTTTTCACTCCTCCTCCTGAGATTTTGACTTCTCCCTACTTGGGATACTTATTTTGTTTTCAAAGGTTTCTACCCTTGAAACTTTCTCCTGTGAACCCGAATATCTTGGGTATCACTTCTCTCTTGCAGCATTATCTCTTTTGAGATTTTAGGACTTAGAATAAGTATGTATCCTATGCACTCTTTTATTTATCTCTTCTGAGATTTTCCCCTTTGAAGGTTTCATCTCCCACGCACACCTTGTGTTTCTGGGATTTCATCAAACTCATATCCGAAGGATTTCTTGAAAATAAATTCTTCTCGCCCCCTTGGCATTCTCCTTGCTTGTTGCACACCTTGCAAAGCTCCTCCTTACAGAATGTTCAGTAACTTTGTTTCCTTCTAAACTCAACACAAAGTTCTTCTTGTGCACTCCTTGCACTTCTGTTGGTGAAGGTTCAATGGTATCCCTCATGATATTTCCTGAGGTTAACTCACCTATGTCAACACACTCCTTGCAGACAATGGGCACTCCTTGCACTTAGAAACTCTAAGACGAGAAACAATTCAAAATCATACAATACTTCACTAGTTCATACATTCACAACATGAACTAAATATAAAAGCAGAAAAATGAATACAAATACATAAACACACAATATGAAAGAAAAACTTATTTTCTATTATCTATGTGTGTCTATATAGATGTTTACAAAACTTGGACTCTAACAGAGTCCCATTTATCTTAAGTTCTCCTATTCTAACTCTATCCTGAGTTCTACTTCTAATACCTCTCTACCTGAGATCTCTTTCTCAAGTTCCCCTTATTACAATAGAGGTCTCTACGAGCTTATCCTCTTCACCGCCTTAGTGCTATCATTGTCTCAGTTACAACACCATACTCCTATGACTACATTCCATAAATATTTATCTAGACTTGACTACTATCTGGACCTTCTACTAGCAACCACTTAAGTCAACCATGTCCAATACCTATACAAAGTTATGGCTTGGCTCTTACGGCCTTACAATGCAAATCCCCATGTGATAATATTTTAAATTGAAGAATGGGAGGGTTAATGCCTCTCCCTTTCTCCATTAATGCCTATGTGTTGGCTTGATGGTGCTTTTGCTGAGGTGGAGCAATGCTCCTGCATCAAGTATTCATGCTTTTTTCATATGCAAAATCATAATAATAATAATTAAGGAAGAAATACCCATGCAAGGGAAAAACTAATCATGGCTTCCAATCAAGTACACTACAGATCATGTCATATAGAGTAATCATGGCTACCTAACTAATATGCGTGCCAATAAAAAATGTAGCTACGAATAATACACAACAAATCTACATCTCAAAATCATCAGAAGATATACAAATACAATGTCATATGAATCTTCAGGAGGCATAAATTTCTGTAGCTGGAGATGATAGCTTCATTACTTGAGAAATATCTTCAAGATATTCAAAACTAGGGTAGGAGTATAATAGGAGTATAAGACTCACTATCCTGAGGTCTTCAACAATTCGTCGAGAAAATACTGGAGGATCTCAAACATCAGGAACATAACTTCATTGAATCTAAATGTGAACTTGATAGGACTCTCGAGATGGCCGACTCATGAAGGTTAAGAGACTTATCACAGAATGGTAGACTTAGGTTGTAATACTTTTCCTTGGACAAGAGAACAACATATGAAAAGTCTTACGAAGCATTTTATTGACATAATTTTGTGACACAAGAGGAACCACAAACTCTCCATATGTTTGGAAGAGTAACCAAATGGAGGAGGACACAACTCTATGTAACAAGAATAACTTCCTAATGTCATACTAAATCCCAATGCTTGCGGAAGAAACTGAACGATGTTCTTTGTCCAAGGTTGTCTAGATTGCTTCCAGTAAAAAAGAAAGTTTCCTGTACTCTGGTTTTTGGAATATTTGATTTTTTTGTCCTTTTCATATATTTAATGAGATTGAAAAAGAATAAAAGAATTCTACGTTACAAAGTAGGAACGAGTGTCACCGGAAAGCATACAATCTCCAAGTACATGGAACATATTGATGCTCAGTTTAAGGAAACATGTGCAGGATAAGGACGCTTGATAAAATTTCTCCACGAGTCAAGGTGTCAGATCACAAAGGAAAACATGGTGCAAGGCCTACACCTAAGGAATCCTCTAAATGTTCAACCACAACAATATGGAGCCGAAATTACACCAAAGACACAAGAATGAGACATGTAATGTGATTAAGGAATGACATAATGAGATTACTTCAATGTAAAGTTTTACGAGCCCATAGAAGGTAATATCAACGGTTTTTCACTTTTAGGGAGTCTGAAAAAATATAAAAGAGGAATCCAAAGTGTTTTTTTTTGTACATCTATATCCCCAAGCCCCAAAAAGGATAAAATAATACTTTGGAATAATCCCCCGGTGAGACGAATCTCCCGAGGTGCACCTTTTTCATAAATTGACTCTTTGAGGTCTGGAAGAGGTTTAAACCTATAACAAGGAGAACTATAGTTCCTTTTTAGTAAGTTAAGTTCCTCAACCTCGAAAAAGGGATAAACTAATACCTGGGAAAAATCGCCCGGTGGGACATATCCCTCGAGGTATTCCTTTCTCCTTGTTAATCTATTGGCCAAAAAAAGGGGGAAACTTGGACCAAATAGATGTTCTTTCTAGACCCATTAACGAGTGTGAAAGAAGAAAGGTCACTTGGTGATCTTTTCCTATTTAGGGATTCTGAAAAGGACTTAAAGAAGTCACCAAGGGTTTCCTTTTTTGTAAATAACCTCCAAGGCCCAAAAACAAGATAAACCAAAACCAAGGAGAATGACCCTTTTTCATAAATTTAGTCCCTCAAGCCCGAAAAAGGGGTGAACACATACCTAAGAATACTCTCCTAGAAAAACGTATCTCCTAGGGTGTACCGTTTTCATCAATTATCCATGTAGACTAAAAGATGGGTAAACAATCATCGAATAGATGTGCCTTTAAATTTCACTTTTATGAGCGTGAAGGGAAACAAGATCGCTTGGAAATATTTGTCAATTTTAGGGAGTCTGAAAAGAGATTAAAGGAAAATCCAAGCGGGATCCTTTTCGTATGTAATCTAAGCGAGGACAAAAAGGATAAATAATCTCTCGCCAAATGTCACTTTCATATTTTAAGTGAGCCTGAAAGAAGAAAAACCATGCTCTAGAGGAGTCCTGCGGGTTGAGGTCAAAAACAACATTTGAGTAAAAGAATGAGGCCTTAAAAAAGAAGTCATTGTGGGACTAAAAGGACTCCAAAGCCTACTGTTATCACTCCAGGGAACTCTCCTAGGTTGTAAGTTGGAGATGCCTGGTAACTAACTCTTTTTGGGAAATATTTTCTTAATATTTGATGTGGTTTTTGGATCAAGATGAATATCTATGGACTGGACTGTGTTTTCAAGACTGTCTAGAAACATAAAATCTCACAAGGCCTTCTAGTAATGCAGTCAAACAAGGTTTGATTAAATGGAGGGGAAAGTAGCTATTGAACCAGACTATACTCATATAAAACAAGCACAATGGGTTTAATAACTAAGGAAATAACTTATGATTATCAACTTAAAAAATCAATTAGTGAGATGAAAGTCACATGCAGATTGAATGAGCATCAATAAAGAACCTTCACTCATAAGCTATCAGAGAACAGAAAAGAAATCCTGACAACACAACTGAAGGAAGCTTGCAATTTTTCATATCATAAGAATAGGTCTCTCTTACAGTAGCAGCATGTAGAACCCAAAATCGAACCTTTAGTTTGTATTCTATCCTAAGTTTTATAGCTTTACAAAGTAGTTCTGGATCCTGAAAAACAAGGATCAAATCTACTAAAAATAGTAACTCAAAATTCAGTTGCAAAAGAAGTGGGATGATTCCCCAAAATGAGGTCAATCCCAAATTTCTCTCTGTTGCTTGTTGGTGTAGTGTAGAACAGCCTCCCAAGGCTAACTGATAACTTTCAAATAAATTCCAAGTCGAATTTGTTGATGTGGCAAGGTGTCCTAATTTTCTGTCTTAATTAAATATGTCCATAAACCTTTGAAACATCTCCTTTCTCCACCATTTGTCAAAAATAACTGTTGTGCTAGACCTGATAATTCACCACATGTCTATTCCAAGAGGTTCCATCGCATTCTGATTCGAAAATTTCTGATCTGGGCAAAAATTCGCTCATTCTGGCCATAACATGCTTTCGGTGGTTAACTGGGAAATCTTCTGGGTGAGTTATCCACTGAAAGCGCAGCTTTCGGTGGTTAATGAACAGTCGTCCTATTCGCCTAAACCACCGAAAGTCAGAATTTCCAGAAAAAAATTCCTTTGGGAAAAATCAATTTTCTCAACCGTGGAAAGTCCGTTTTTCACGTTCAAATAGTCGATTTTTAACTACAGATCATAAGATTTCCAATGGTGCAATCAGATTTGGATTTAGATCTAGGGAAGCTAGAAAAATTTTCATTACAATATTAGGCATTGTTCTTTCAAAAATGCCAGTGCGTTTTTTATCACTAACACCTACAACATACTCATAGCATGGATTCCAGAATGCAACACAAGGATCTACTTAGGGAATCCATGGAGAGGGAGGCTCTACTACCTAATTATGACACTTGTAAAGCAACATGGAAGGTTCTGTGTCACACTTTGGTGGGATCGACCCTATGGAAAAGCAAAAATCGTCAATAAAATGAAAAATTCAAGTTGGTATAAACCTACCCTATATGCAAATGTTGAAAACACAACTTTGTCATAGGATGATATGTATAACACCCATGCATTAAAAATACATAACTTAAATAATATAAGATGTTTAAACAACCAAAATATCACCAAAAGGAACCAAAATATCCACTGAGAAAACAATAGAGAATATTACATGGAAAAAATTGGTCAAAAAAGGTTCAAGAAGTCTATAAATAGATGTGAAAGGGGGTCATTTTCACCACTGCAGTTTGAAAATACCCAAAAATAGTAAAAACCCAATTTCTTCAATTTCACATTTGTAGAGAAACGGTGGATGGAAATGACTCGTACTTGGACCAAGTAAGTACACCTCTCCTTCTCTTGCAATTCCATTCATCTTTTCATATTTTTAGAGGAATTTCGGGGCCGCGTTCTCTATGATTCCTCATGATGATGCATTCATTCATGTTGTTCACACTCAGTGCGCATATGTATGCTAGCTGAGATAATTTCAGTTAGTGTACATGTGTGACTTTCTTCAAAAAAGGGCACATACATACCCGATAAAAGTGATAAAAAAAAGGCACTAACTCCCAAAATTTTGCATGATCCGGGATGTATGTGCATTGGAGGGAGAGAGAACATGAAGAAGTATACCAAATGGTCAAAGAGGACCCAGAGGTCATGGATACAATAAAACAATGTTGATTATGGAAATTCCTTAGTTGTCCTTTTATGAAAGCTCATCCTAAATTACTAAACCACTAGGTTTAGTATTGGAAACCAGATGGATAAGGCTTTATGCTAGAAGGCCAATATTTGACACCAAATACTAAGGACATCTACTTTCTGATTGGTCTCTCTGGAAGGGGTGAGTCGGTGAACTTGGATACTTTCCCTCGAGGGACATATAACATAGCCCACTATATTGACATGTATTGTGAAGCCGGTACAGAGAAAGTAGGCTTTCAAGTCCCTATATAGATTATTGAGGATCTTAGATTGAGAGTGGTGTTATACATGATTGGGAAGATTATTGGATTCCCTTCTCTTCATTAGGCCTCTCAAGATCAAATGCATAGTGCAGTGTAGTGTATGTATCCAATGATATTTGTTTCGACCACTACCATGCTCAACTACATGAAGACACAACTGATAGAGTGTAAGTTGAGGAAGAAAAGAAACTTTGGATTCGGGAAAATACTATGTGCATTATTCTTTGAAAGAGTGCTAGGAATGAACATGAAGGAGAGTGTGCAAGGTCACATGGCCTCCTTTCCATAACTATGTAGATATTTTTCCTTGATTCCTCTCCAGGGAGCAGGGGGGAACATGAGTCATAGGATGACAAGTTCTTTGACTGATGGAAATGAAAAGTTCCCTCCATAGAGGATTATCCCTATACATGGATTATCTTCTTGAGATACCCTGACATGCCCATGCCCCTTGTCGCAACAAGTGGTGAGATAGGTATTTACTATCATTTTTAATTTTGTTTTTTAATTTTATTATGAGACAAAAAAAAATTGGTAACGTCACAATACTGACTCAAAAACCTGTTATGTATAGATGTTGGACCAGTATGGCCAGTGGACTTCCCTCAGACTAGGTGTAATCCTCAAGAGAATACCCAGCCAGGAGGAGCCACAATAGGATCAGGGCCATCATGAGCAGATACCAAGAGAGTATTAAGGCGGGTAGAGAGGAACTTGAAAACCCTCACCCATAGTGTTCTCATGGAAGAGATGGAGGATCTTCCACCACCTATGTGTAGATTTTAACCTTGTACAATATTTTACTGCCAATACATTTTCAATAAAATAACATAAAAGATACAATGGAAAATACACACATTACAAAAGACTTTTTACCCTGGAAACCCAAACCGGGAAAATCAACATATTCTATATTCATTCATAGTGATAAATTGTTTATAATAAAATATGCATATAGGAGAAAATGGAATAAAAAACGATAACCCAATGAACTGGATTAGTCAACAACCCTAATTCATTAACTAGAAATAGAAGACCATCGACAAAAACCATGTGCCGAAAAATCGCCCAACAATGCACATGAAAATTGAGGAGAAAATGTGTCAGGTTTCCCAAGGATTTTTTTTTCTTAGGGGTGTTGCCCACAAACACCTTTGAAGCCCCCAAAGGGAGGCCTAGGGATCCCCCCTCAAACCCCCCCTATGCACCCGATGCAACGTATCATACACTAGAGCTTCTCAGGGTAGCAATGCCCATGGATCCTGTACACCAAGATAACTTCGCAATGCCCACAGATTTTGTTAATAAATCTGCAACATTCTTCAAAGTATCCAGCTTCATCAACAACACTTTCGTTTATTCAACCATGTATCTCACAAAGTGATATTGAATATCAATATGCTTTGTCTTTGAATGATAATCTAGGTTCTTCGCCATAAACATTGCACTCAGACTGTCACAATCTATCCTTACATCTTGTTGTTGATGGGTGGTATATATGCACTAAAAACACACTAAAACCCTCAATTAAATTGTCAACCTGGGGTAAGTAAACTTATATTTGTATCAAAATATATGCCAAAGGTAGAAGGGTTGGTAGTAGTATAGTCTAACTAAGGAAGGTAGCTATCTAAGGGCTAATCTATTCAATCAAAGCTATATAATGAGGAAACCCTACTAAACAACTTGAAACTATGTAACCTAAGTACTTTTGGGCCAAGGATCGATGGATAGTTCTAAGAAAGAAAGTAAAAACCCTATGTAAAGAAAACTAGTTCATAACAATAAGCAAAAGAAACTATTAAGCATAACAATAAGAAAATAACCAAAGAAAACTTCTTTAACTTTCCAACCTACATTCAATGAGAAACTACCCTATTAAAGCAAGTAAATAAACAAGCAAGCAACTATTCTGCTAAAGAAAGAAAACAAGAACAACTAGCTAACCTATTAAAGAAAGTAAACAAAACAACTAACTAACCTATTAAATAAAGTAAACCAAACAACTTACTAACCTATTAAAGAAAGTAAGCAACTAACTACTCTAAGATAGCTTCTACTACAAGTAATCAAATTAAAACTTCTCATTGAACAACTATCTAGCCTAAGAGGCAAGTGGACTATATTCTTAAAACTTCAAAACTATTTCTAATTTATGAAAGGAAATCTATTTAATTGAAAGCAGGAAAGACTAACAACTAACCTTTAATCTATGATAAGAAAACTATTCTCTAACCTATCAAAGCAAAAGACTATCTATCCTACAACAACAATAAAACTATGTTCTAAGCTATGAAAGCAAGAAAACTATCCTTTAACCTATGAAAACAGGAAAACTATCTTTTAACCTATGAAAACTCAAATATAGTGTTGGTGGTTGTGTTAATGTCTTCGGTGTCGTATGATATCTTGATGACACTTGACAAGAAAGGATAATTCAAGTGGTATAAGTTCAATAATGATCTCAATAGCAAAGTGAAAGGTGTGGATTAAACAATCTAATGAGAATTTAGCCATTACAGAAACTCGTCAATTACCCTGCATATTCATTTATTAACCATCAACAATATAACCAGATCATAATTATACTTCTACACTATGTAAGCAAAATTCATACTTAAACTCAATCATTAACTAAGAAGTACAATTGCAATTAAATTCTAAGAAAGAAAGTGCATAAAAATAAACTATGTTATGCATATCTTAACAATTCAAAATGCGATAAGGAAAATGCTTGAAAATAGAATTAAAACATGACATATAAAAATTAAACCGATACATGTACTGACTAACAACTGGTTAAGCAAATTCTACAATTAAAAAGACTGAAATTAACCCTATCCATCCACCAAATCCTTGTTTAAAAGAAGTATAAAATACAACTCTGTTCTACTCTGTTTTAATTCTCATTTTAAATACATCTAATGGCGCACAGGGTTAGTAGATGAATTTTCAAATTCGTTTCTATCTATGAAATCAATGCATATTAACACACGCCTTTATACTAACCTGCAAAAGAAAATCAAAACAATTAAACTATAACAACAAACTAATTAATACAATGATAATGCAAGTACAGGAAATAAAGAGAACAACTAAACTATAAAATGCATAAACAACATAAATAACAGTTACCAGACTGCTGGTGGGCCCCCCAACAAGTCGTGGTCACTTCCTAAAAGCACACCATGAGCTCAACAAGATGAATTCACCATTAAAACATAGAAACACAGTTTTATATAACTTCGGCAATGGAAAATGACAAAAATAAGAGAGAGTCGCGTTTTTCTCCAATACACTACGTATATTGCTTCTTAACCTATTGTCTGACCATACTAGTGGTATTTATAAGTTTACAGACCAAGTGGTCGACCACAGGAGGGTCGAACCACTTCTAAATTCGACAATTTACATTAAATGATGCCCCAAGTGCTGAAACGGAACGGGCCAATAATTGCCCTGTTTAACAACCAAAATTGAGTTGTCATAAGTTGAGTAGCTAGAGGGGGAAATCATGAACAAAACCCATGCTCCCGACTCGCCCATCACTAGCTACCAATACCATAACCACCAAGTCGCCCTACGTTTTTACGCAAGACATGGTGCTGGATGCAGTGTCGGATCAGGTACCAGATCGAGTGCTAGAAGGAGTGTCAAACTGAGTGTCAGAAGTAGAAACGTGGTGCGTTTTTTCCCTATAACACACAAAAAACATGAATTAGATTTTTGGAATCATAAAACGTGATGAATTACACTCAATATTGACATCAAACATGAATCATACATACCTGGTGTAGATCATGTACTGTTTTAACATAAAATTATTCAAAAAGCTCCTTCAAAACATGAAAAACACATATGTGCATTCGGAAAAAGTGTCTAATAACTGTCATAAAATTGATCATATCTCAGGCCCAATAGTTGTACCAACCAAATAATTGAACACAATATTTGTAACCATATTGCTTCCTTACTTGCATGAGTGGCCGCCATGTATTCAACTTCTGTAGTTGAAAGTGCCACTATAGCCTGTCTTTTGCTCATCCAATTGATTTCTCCTCCAAACATGTTAAACACATACCCGCTTGTATATATCCTATGATCTATATCTCCAACCCAATCTGCATCCACAAAGCCATGCATGTCCAACACTCTGTCCAACCCTGGTCTTTCTTGGTAGCACAATCCATAGCTAACAGTGCCACGAAAATACCTAAAAACCATTTTTACATTTGTCCAATACTCCTTCCCTGGTTTTGACATATAACTGCTACAAATTCCTACTTCATGTGAAATGTTTGGTCTAGTACATACCATTGCATACATCAAACTGTCAGCTACACTCGCATATGGAACATGAGACATGTCCTCCTCCTCTTCCCATGTCTTGGGACACTGATCTGCATATAACTTTACACCAACAGGAATAGGGACCTTGACCGATTTAGATTCATGCATATTAAACCTCTGCAATATTGTTGTGACATATTTTCTCTAATTTAACCAGAGTTTCCTCTTTTTTTGATCTCTTTTAATTTCCATGCCCAAAATTAAATTTGAAGCATTGAGATCCTTCATGTCAAATTTAGAGGACAAATGAGTTTTCAAATCCTGGATTATCTCCTTGTTGTTTCCTATCAGCAACATTTCATCCACATACATGACCAAATAAATCAAATGATCACCAATTAATTTAAAATGAACATAATGATCCTTTTTGCTTCTTGTGAAGCCAAGTCCCAACATATAAGTATCAAAACTTTGATACCACATCCTTGGTGATTGTTTTAAACCATATAGGGACTTTTTTATCTTGCATACTAGCTCCTTCTTTCCCTTCACAACAAAGCCTTCTCGCTACTTCATATATATTTCTTCTTCTAGATCCCCATGTAACAACAATGGATAACATAAAACTTATAGAAGTTAACTTGGAAATAGGAGAAAAAATCTCACGAAAATCAATACCCTCAACCTAGGAATAACCCTTTTCTACTAACCGAGATTTGTATTTCTCCACTTTTCCTTATGCATTCATATTCTTTTTAAATACCCATTTGATTCTAATGAGATTTATTCCAGTTGGAAACACCACTAGATCTCAAGCCTCATTCTTATCCAAGGTTTCCATTTCTCCATCCATGGCCTTTTTCCAGAGCTTTCCATCCTCTGAATCCACTTCTTCCCTGATAGTTCTAGGATCATCATCATTAATAAACAAAGAAAAAATTGAATGGAAATCAGATGGAGTATACCTTTTCGGTATCCTTATTTCTCGAACCGATCTCCTCAATACTGGAGTATGAGTATCTTCTTCTTCTGACTCTTGTTCTTTTGTAGAGTCTGATTCATCATCCTTTAAATCAAACACTATTTTATCTAGTTCTTCCTTACTTGGTAGGAATTCCTATTTAACAACATCCTTCATTTCTCTGAATACCACATCTCGACTATACACAACCTTATTAGTTTATGGGTTCCAAATATTATAACGTTTGAGACCATATTTATACCCAATAAAGATACACTTTTTAGCCTTCTTATCTAGATTACTCCTATTTTCCTTTGGAACATGAACATAGGAATCACAACCAAATACCTTGATATGTGTGAGAGAAGGTTTCTTACCAATCCATACCTCTTGTGGATTCTTGTCATCCAGCGTTGATGAGGGTGATTTGTTGACCAAGTAACATGTAGTACCCTTTGCCTTTGCCCATAATTATTTCCCTAACCAGACACTAGTGAGCATGAACCTTTATTTTTCCATCATCTTCTTGTTCATCATTTATGCATCTCCATTCTGTTGAGGTGCATATGGAGTAGTCTTCTTCCTTGATATATTGCACTTTTGACAGAATTATTCAAATTCATTCCTGCAGAACTCTCTACCATTATATGTCTTCATCACCTTAATTATTTTCTCTGTTTGATTCTCAACAAGAGCCTTAAACTCTTTAAACTTGTCAAAGATTTTAGATTTATTCCTAAGGAAATATATCCAAGTATTCCTCGAGAAGTCATCTATAAACGAGATATAGTACATAGATTTTCCCATTGATGGAATCGACATATATCCAAACACATCACTGTGAGCTAGTTGTAAAATACCTTCTTCCCTCATTTCACCAGAGGGGAATCTTACCCGATTATGCTTACCATATACACAATGTTCACATAAATTAAAATCCATAGAGAAGTTATAAATAACTTCAACCATACCTTTACTGTGTAGTAGTCGAAGACCCTTTTCTCTGATATACCCAAGCCTTTGATGCCACAACATAACCTTTTCTCCAAAGACGGTAAGATTTCTTTCTTCTTAAAATCCAATATCAGGAACAATGGAACTATTACACCCATCATTAATAGTGATTCCTTGCATCTTATAGAGAGTTCCAAACCAAACTCCCTTCAACAACACCATTTCTCCTCGAACCATCCTATAGGTTTCCTTTTAAAATTTGTTTTTACCCCTGCATCATCTAATTTTCTTACAAAAATCTAATTTCTAGCCAATCCTGGGATGTAAAGAACACCAAGTAGTGTTATAATCCTTCCATATATGAGCCTCAACTTGAATTTTCTTCGAACTATGATTTTGGTTGTCGAGTCATCACCCAGGAAAATATTACCTCCATCATACCTTTCATATTCACAGAACCACTCCCTGTGGGGAGTCATATGAAAGGATGCACCTGAGCCAACCAACTATGCCTCATGATTTTCATGTGTGCTTGAAGAATTCAAGTACACATCCCCTCGTTCTTCCTTGGATGTATTTTCTTCTGTTGCAGGATATTCTTCAGATCCTTTCTTTTTCTCAAATTTGGATCTACACCGCTTCTTGTAGTGCCCCTATTTTCCACGTCCCCAGCATACCTTTACAAAATTTCCAAGAGACTTAGATATTCCCTTAGACTTAGATCTCCCACTTCAGGACTTAGATCTATTTCTTTCCTGGGAGCATCCTCTTGCAAATAATTCATATTTTCTCTGTCCTTCCATGTTCTTCCATCTCATCTCCTCCAACAACAAGGAGGAGAACACTTCATCAAACTTCAAGGAAGATGTATTACTACCTATGGCCAAAACTAGACTATCCCACGAGTCTCGTAAAGATAACAGTAAATTGATACACTTATATTCATCTGAAATTTTAATCTCAACAGATACTAACTGACTTACCATAATATTGAAGGCACTCAAATACTTATACACTGAGTCTCCATCTCTCATCCTCAGGTTATACAACTTCTTTCTTAGGAATAGCTTATTTATTAGGGACTTAGAATGATACAACTTCCCCAACTTATCCGATAAATATTTTGTTGTAGTTTCCTCTGACACATTCAATAATACTTAGTCTGAGAGACACAGTCGGATTGTGCTCTTCGCCTTCCGATCCAAATTTTTCTAACCATATGTTGAAGTTCCTGTAGGTGCAGTACTTGGATCCACCGTGATCCACTGATCTCTGTCCACCAATAGATCTTCCATCTTGATCTTCCACAAATCAAAAATTTGTCCATTAAACTTTGTAATCTCCATTTTCGAACTGCTCGTCATTTCTTTTCACCTGAAAAATCAATACCATAGATATACCACTGTAACAAGGCTTATCACAGTCTCGAGCCAAACCCTTGACCACAAATGCATCCCCTTGAATCCAACAAATCTCTGATACCAAATGTATATTTTAACCTTGTACAATATTTTACTGCAAACAAATTTTCAATAAAAGAACAAGAAAAATACAATGGTAAATACACACATTACACATGGATTTTTCCCATGGAAACCCAAACCCAAAAAACCAACATATCTATATTCATTCATAATTATAATATTGTTTACAATATAATGTACATGTAGGATCCAACGAAATCCAAAAACCTAACCCAATGACATGGATTAGTCAACAACCCTAATTCCTTAACTAGAAATACAAAACCATTGGAAAAAACCATGTGCTGAAAAACCGCCCAACAATGGAAATGAAAATTGAGGTGACACAAAAAATGAGGCAAAAAAGCGACATGTTTACCAAGTAAAAAAAAAATCTCGGGCAGATGCCCCTAAAACCCCACGCAGGGGGGATATCTCCCTCATGCAACCCCTTAAGGGGGGACCTAGCACCCCTTGTTCACCTGGATATAACACATAACACTATAACACATGCCCAACACTATGCAGCCTCATGTAATAGGAGTACCTAGGACATGGGTCCAGTTATTCTCGCGTGTGGATAATGTCATAGTGCATTATACTATGGCTAATATGCCTAGATATTATATTAGTACTAGACACCATGTGTGTTGGGGCACACATTTTGTATCTCTCTTACGTATTGAGGGCTTAAGCCTGATGATTTATAATAGACACTTTTGAGGATTTATGGCCCACATTTTATACTGTGACATCATTTGTGGACATGATATATATATTTATCTTTTTTCATTATGGAGTAAATACATTTTATACAAATATATTTACATGTGTATGTATGTGTATGCTTCTATATTTATATATGTGAAAGATGTCAATCTAAAACATAATTTTCCAATGTATCAGTTAATTGATTAGAGTGCCTAGGAACATGAATATATGTAATATAATCGAAATAACATTCCAAGAGGTGTACCCTAAGGAATCTTCAGTGTAGGGTGGGATCGTGGATGTGATACACTCCATTTAACTGTGACACTACCAGTTGAGAATCTAGATGAACTTGGAGGTGAGAAATACCATGTGACAAATCAACACGTAGCAATTCTATTACTGCACTATACTCGACAACATTATTGGTTGATTCTCCTAGACAAGCACCTCTATAAGATACCAAATAAATAGAGGGCATGAATATTATCCAAGCTCTGGAATCAAGCCTCCAAGTGTGTCAACTAGAATCGTCCGCAAACCCAACATAAACCTCAGATTCTCTTAACATATGCCACAATGTAGAAACAAAATGAACTATATGTTCGTAAGAAAAAAAGATACTAAAATACACAGATAAATATATACACAATTTACAAGAAGTTAAACTCAAGTGATCAACCTAAGCATAATACTTCTTTACATAAATCCCATTTTTGGGTTGAGGAAACACATTGCCTTCAAATTCGACCAATTAATAAGCACCTTTTTCAAAAAAATTCTTTATAATAAACGATCTAAACCACATGGGTTTAAACTTACCTACCCCTAAGGGATCTTTATTTTGATAATAGACTAAGAAAATATCTCCTTTGGAGAATACCCTAGAGTGAATTGACCGATTGTATTGACAATTGACACAACGTTTATGAGCCTCGTTAGCCAAGGCTGCATCTTGATGTTGTTCATCGAGCTGCTCAAGATAGACAAGATGTTGTTCAAGCACAGTTGTGTTAGGCAGTAATTCCACTTCCATATTGAGAGATGAAATTTTCCACTCTATAGGAAATATTGTCTCCACCCAATAAACAATTTGGAAAGGAGAGAATCATGTATGAGTCTTGACAGAATTTCGGTATACACAAAGTGCTTAGTATAACATCAAATTCCAATTCGACTTGGCCAAATTGATTGTCTATTGGAGAACGGTATTAAGAGACTTATTGATAGCCTCCACTTGACCATTGGCTTGTGGATAATAGGGTGACGAATGTTCTTGTTTAAACCCTAGCATCAAATTTAACTCTGTCATCATATTATTTTGAAAGTGACTACCATGGTCAATGAAAATCTCTTTTGATGTACTGAACCTAGAAATGATTTGGTTGAAAACAAAGAGTGTCATCATTCGCCAGTCATTGCTAAACGTTGGCATGGATTCAAACCACTTAGTGAAATATTCTACTACCACAATGATATAACGATGCCCCCGAGCAAATGTTGGGTGACATGTAGTGAAATCAATTCCCCACTTAGTGAATGATAAAATAACAATAATAGGAAACATAGGATCAGGATGTTCCTGCATCTTCCAACAGAAGATCTGAAACGGGTGACACTTCTTAACCTCTTCTATACAATCTTTCAATAACAAGGCCCAAAAGAAACCAACATGAAGGATTTTATGAGTGGTATACAACCCATAAAAGTGCCCACCACATGCTCCAGTGTGACAATCATTTACCACAATTTCTTCTTCTTCATGAGTCATAAAATGAAGGAGAATGTAATCGAGTCCTTGACGATACAAAGTGTCATCGATGATAAGATAATTTTTTTCTTGATGGTGTATCCATATACAGTCATCACAAGAAGAAAAGGGAGGAAAATTTAGAGTTTGAAGATACACAAGTATATCTCCATGCCAAGGGTAAAAAGACGCAATAAGGAAGATATCCTCATTGATCGATGACTCTTCATGAGAATCATTTCGACTCTCAATCAGAATTTTCGATATCAACTATGCAAAAACCAAATATTTCTTGGACTTCATTGAAACAAAGTCAAAATCGAATTCTTGAAGAATAAAAATCCACCGACTAATCTTCCTGCTAATGACCCATCATGTCAACACATACTGAAAATGATTTGCGACAACCATGACGGTGGTATTATACAGTAGAATATAATGAGGAAGCCTTTGGATAACGTGAGTATATTCCAAAGCCAATTTCTCAACGTGGGTATAGTTGAGTTCTGGTCTGACTAAGCCTCGACTAAGGTAGTACATAACGTATTCCTGGAGTCCATCATCCTCCTGAACCAAGACCATATTGATGGTGGATTCTTCTACAACTAAATACAAAAATAAATATTTTCCATAATTAGGAGGGTTGAGCAGAGGGGTAGACATTAGGGAACGTTTCAATGATTCAAAAGAGAATTGAGCCAATTCATCCCAAAATAATAGGACCCTTTTATTCAAAATATGCATGAACCCCTTAGTGATTTTGGCATAGTTAGCAATGAACCTCCATAAGAAGTTAGTTTTCCCTTGGAGACTATGAAGCTAAGGAACTTTGCATTGGGGGTGGGGGGAAATTGTACTATTTCCTCAACCTTAAGAGGATTGACCATGATCCCTTTTATGTACATGATAAATCCAAATAAACGTCTCGATGTAACACAAAAACTACACTTTTTTGGATTCAAGAGAATCTGGTAGTAGTGACACCTCTCAAAAATAAGTCGAAGGTGAGCAGGATCATCAGTTCTCTTGTGAGAACGTGACACAATATCATCAAGATATGATTCAAATATATGTTTAAGTTAATGAAAGGAGAACGACATGGCCCTCTAGAAAGTAGCTCCAACATTTTTGAGGCCAAAAGGCATTTTCTTAGATGCAAAGGTACCCTAAGGACATATAAAAGCAGTCTTATGTTGGTCTTCAGGATTGATCTAAATTTTATTGTACCCCGAGAAACTATGCATAAAGGAAAAAAAATTACAACCTGCACATCCATCGATTATATGATCAATGAATGGGGTAGGAAAGTTATCTTTCGGGCATGCCTTCTTCAGATTGCATAAATCCATTCACACTTGAATTCTATCTTTCTTTTTATTGACAGGAATAGGGTTTGACACCCATTCCATTAATTGAACTGGGTAGATGAATCCAATCTTAATCAATTTCTCTACCTAAACCTTAATGGTTGTTGCCTTTAGAGGTTTGACCAGGCGAAGCTTATACCAAAATATCTTAGCATTGGGATAGGTTATAATTTTATGTTCAACGTTACGAGGGCCAATGCTTGTCATTTCCTCATAATACCAAGAAAAAATGTCACAAAATTGTTTAAATAACTAAGTATACATTTTAATCTCCTCAGGGGAGTAATCCGCTCCAATGAAGACATTCTCAATGATTCCTAGGGTTTTGGAGATGTCAATTGGAATCGTCTCATCTATATTATCCATGTTTCATTCAGAATATACTCTATGTGTTTCCAAAGGGTTAACAAGATGAGTGACATCTCCATTCATGGTTGAAGTAAACTCTCATTCTTCCACTCTCCTTAGCTAAGGTAAAAAGTATTATCTATTATGAAGATCATCCCAAGGTCTGTTCAGACCCTTCATTGCCTCTAAGATCTCCTTTTCATAAGGAAATACCAAGTCCAAAGGATCGTGTGAAGTAAGAGTCTTTTGGGCCCAAATAGGATCTATAACATGATTTATCTCTTAAGGGGGAGCTAGATCAGAGTTGGCCTAATTTTGCTGAACAATACGGTATGCAACCTCAGATGCAGAAAAGGGAATAAACATGCCAAGATTCCTTAACCCTTCCATTGAAGTTGACTTGGAAGGTAAATTCCATGGATCTTTGAAATAAGGCGTTCGAAATGAAGTCACTTGGAAAATTGTAGTCTTAGGTTGATTAGGGATAATCAAAATAAACTTAACATCATTCGAAGGTGGTGGAAAGTCAAAAGTTCCCATGAAATATGGAAATAGTCTAACACCTAACTTGACGGTACCTTGTTGTGGGTTATCAATCATCGGGATTGTGGACTCCCCTAATGAATTTTCAAGATGAGAGCAAGACAACTGATCAACGGTCATTATCCTACATTCATGAGGAAAGCATATTACTCGAAATATGAAGTATACTACCATTGTCATTGCGTAATTCCAACTTTGACCCAACAAAAGGTTGTAGTCATGAGGCACATCAACTACTTGGACCTTGACACACAAGTGTTCCCTCCAACTGAATAGGGAAGGAGGGGATTATGCCATGCGGTCAAAAAGAACAATTTTCAGATGCAGTTAACAACGTAGGATATGGAGACAACTCGGGTTGACCAATATCCTTCCAACATGCTAACGACATAACACATATTGATGCACCCTCGTCTACCACCATGCGAAAAATATTTTGTGTCAACGATTTCGTGGTGAAAACCATTACTATCTGGAAGGCGACGTGTAATTCAAATGAGGTTTAACATTAGAAGGGTAAAAAATGATAGATCATGAGTTAGATGGATTAGAAGCACCTAAAGCAGACAATAACACTTTTCTCTCTGAGGGACAACTCTGGAGGACCTCCAGAGTAGACATCGCACAAGAGGTTTGTGCCAGATCTTCAACGATAGAGTAGTTATGGGAAACCATTGCATTTGGATTATGAGAATCTTTATTAGACCCACCTTTGGGGATGCAAGTCACTACTTCTCCCTTTTTCTTCTCAATTTGAAGAGGAGGCAATGGGTCAGGAGCTTATTTTTCTTTCTCAACAGATTCAAAATTATGTAATCATGGGCCCTGGTATGAATATGAGCATCCTCTCTCATCATGTACACATTTATAGATCCAGTGTTATAATTAAGTGTCGAGGAACCGTGATTTCCCCCAAGAACATTTGTGTATAAGGAATCTTGTTTCAACTTATTCCCTTGACGAAAAAGGTTATTTAAAACAACAGGCTAATACTGTGCCAAAATATTCTGGGCTTCCTCCATCCGAGGGCATTGATGAGTCAGGTGGTTATCCATGCAAAGCTTACATGGTAACTTAATGTTCTTATTTTAATTTTTTCCCTCACCAGCATTGTTAGCATCCTTTCTATAATTACCCCCCTTACCATTCTTTCCCTTTCCCTTTCTCATCCCCTTAAATTCTTGGTTATCGTTGGAATTTGTCGTCTCCACAATGTGCACTTCCGACATGAGGGTGGCATGGGTACTCATACTAGAAGTCTGGCTGGCCACAGTCTGTTGTAGTGACAATTAAAGTTGCATTTGGTTGGATAACTGATCAGTGGGCTTGTTTTGTGTAGAGTCGGTAATGCCATCGGCATGAGTTCCAAAATTCAGTTTGGTCAAGTCAAAGATTGACCACGGTGCATCAAGAATAATCTTTTATAGCATGTTGGATTGAGAATAGATCAATTCTAGATGTTGACCCCTCATTTTAGCCTCTTCCTTAGAAAACACTTTGTAAGTTGTGACGTATTTGGAAATACAAGGCACCAAAGACTTCAAGAACCACTCGAGAAAAAACACAGGAGGGACATTTAATTTAATAAATCTCTTATGACAATGCCATTATCAGATATGATTGAAGATATGGATGGATTTATTTTTCTTGAAATTGGCCAGCAACTCAGTGTCGACATCATATCTCACCTGTATTTGAAAATGGTTCATGAAAACCATCACCAAATAATTAAAGTAACAATACTTCGAGCCATCGAACTCAATATACCAATTTTTGTCACCCTCTATGAGAGTGTGTTGAAATAATTGCAGCTTAATAGAGTCTTCATTCAACGAATTGGAGGAGAACCACAAGTGAAAATTTGTAACATGATCACCTGGATCTTCACCAGGCTTACCTTCAAATTTTGGAATATCTAAGGGAAATTTAGTCAGCATAGGAGGCCAATGTGGATCATGACAAATAGGGTCAGTTAACAGCCTTGACATGTATGGAAAATGAAGAGTTTCCATAAATGGTAACTTAGGTTGTGGCTCAGTTAAGATGATCTTGGATTTTGGTTGGCACTAGGTTGCTAGGAAATGGTTGCTTGTTGAGCAGGGTTCTGGTAAAAAACAGGGTTTCCTTGGCCAATATAAGGGGCCTCTGCACTAGTCTACATCCTCAACAAATTTGAATAGTTTGATGACATACCTTGAATGGGTATTTCCCCGTACATGGTATTCCAAAATCCTTGGTTGAGTTTTCCCCTAGTTGATCCCCCCAGTATAGGAACTGAATGTTTCCCTGGGTTCCACTGGAAGTGGGAGAGGTTTCCCCTTATTGACATCCCTTGGAAAGGTATAGAACCCCTCCTAGGATTACCAAGACCTTGAAAGGAAGTGGTTCCTTCCATCATTCCTTGTGAAGGTATAGAGCCTCCATTGGGTTGATTGAGAAAGGGATTTCCCCCTGATGAAAACACAAATGAAGAGAAGGTGTTATTCCAACAATCATCAAATAAAGAGAATATCATGGACCCAACCAGAGTCATATAGGATTGAATCACTTCACTAAACAACCTAGAACTGACATTGGGCCCAGATGGTTGCTAAAAATCACCTCCAAGCGAGGGTGATGAAGGGGGAATATGACCCCCACCATAATGGAATTCATTGTATGGAGCAGAAGCGCCCCTGAGGGATCCTTAGGATGGAGTATTAGAACTCCCTGCCCCAGACCAATAGTATGTAACGTGGAGTAGGTTAAATTCGAACTTGTGTCAAAACCCGACAACCCATATGTGAAAGGAGCGTCAAACGTGTTATGTATGGTGGAAGTATGAACAATCATTGAAATCGTAGTAGAGACTATGCTGCTACCAGAAGTGGTAGGTGTCTCGTGAGAGGTATTCCTTGTAGAGGAAGGTGGAGGAGGGGGAATGGTGCCCCATCCTCCTGTGACCAGGATGGGATTATGAGGACTCCCAGTAGATGTAGCATCATTTTATTCCATAGCCAGTTACCTAACGAGATGACGATTAGGAGTATTCACCTCATGAGGGATTATATGAACAAGAATTGGCACTAAAAGATCAATTATCGAAGGGTTCCAGGGCCTAACGAAACCTTCGACTTCAAGGTTTGAAATGATATTTACCTCTGGTTCAAGCATATCTCCTCTAGGAACATGATCGGGCATAATTTCTTTTGGCCCGATAGCTTTGAAAGAACCTTCTTGATCGAACCTTCGCCTCAGCGGTGGATATGGTGGCTCCATAATTATCGACAAGAGGCCTTGAAACCTCCACGAATGGTAGAGTTGTTGATCTTCCACTTTGTCAAATGATAAAATGAGACTCTAAGGTAAATCTATAGAGAATCACAAAGCATGCACTAAAAAGTACCTAAAGATAAATCAAGCAAACGTGAGAATGGCAGGAAGAACATTTATGTCAACCAACACTAGAGAAACTTACCGGTTCATGTGTAACTTGAACATGGAAACACCCTCCGTGTATACTCTGTGATGCATGGTCTTATGTCTATTCTAGGTACCATGGTATGCCCCCGTAGTAACCTATGTGAGTACCTATAAAAGTCCAACTAGGTTTCGAGCTTGCAGTCAGTCACTAAGACGGTACAGTCGATGGTCGGGCAGATTGTATGATCAGGATAACTATGTCTAAAGCCTTTCAATGGTACTGAAATAAAATGTTCCATAATACAACTAAGGATCCAAAACGAATTTGAGGTCCATGAAGCTCCGTAGTGAGATGCAGTCATCAAAATCCCAAGAATGACCCTTAAATATGATCCCCACTATGCTTGGTTTGGATTTGGATGGGTTATATCCTCTTTCTTTATTCACAAGACCTCGTGTTTATCCCTTGTGTTAGAGGGGTGACCCTAATAACTTTTACAACAGTGGACTTCAACACTCCCTATCTCATAATATTAATTTTGTTTAGTGACCTTGGAGAGTTTCCTATCCACACCTAATCCAAGGCCCTAAATCCTAATCTAATTGGTGTACCCTATAAACGAAAAGTGTAATTGATCTTAACATTAAGAATTAATTTTACTAGCTTTATTACTTAGGGGTGTGGTGATGAAACTTGTGATGTTGTTTTAGAGATGAAAAGAAAAGATTTAATGAGATTTTAGAACATTGTTCTTTGAATGCGAATGAAATAAAACTATGTCCTACAAATGAATATTTGGCTCTTTTAACTTCCAAAATGAAAACCAAGATCCTAATATGCAGTCTATCGTAGAATGCTCTTTTGTTCCAAATGAAATGCAAGTACTTAAATTTTCAGGGAATAAGGCAAGAAAGAACTTTGGTTTGAGATTTATTTTCTTTTATAAACACAAAATAAGCTACTACAACCAAAAAAACATGAAAAGTGACATGTAAATGCATTTAAGAAACTTCTTTTTCTTTTTTCAAAATGAATACAAAGGAAAGGGATGAGAAAACATTTACACTTAGCTACAATATTTTGAAGTTTGTGTATTCTTATGAAATGAAATTAACACAACAACTATGTTTTTTTTCTTTTCAAATCATACCAAGAGAGAAGGATAAGAACCAAGATATTGACTTAGGTCTGAAACCACTTCCATAAAGTAGGTATTCACCAGAATCCAAAGGAGAACCTAAATCTTAAAAGTACACCTTCAACCTTGATGAAAGACATAAAGAAACAAAGAAAAATATACAAGAGGATTTCTTTAAAATTTCATAAACAATGTGAGACTTAAATTTTGTCCAACAATAGTTGATAGAGGTATTTCGTAGTCAGGAGGACCTGAGAAACCAAAGGTTTCCCAGAAGAAATTATTTTTTTTTGAAAAAACTCTTCAAAAGTACAGACACACATGTTGTGCACATGTAGCCTACAGATCTACAAGGGTTGTTTTAAACTCATGACATGTATGTATGCAGTCTGGGTATAAAATAGGGTGCACATACGACTGAACGAACTCAAAAATACAGAAAATTCAGAGTGACCACCTAGATCAAGAAAATTGGTAAACACTTGGAAGGTGACTAGAGATTCTCATAGACTTAGAAATCATGTAAAAACATAGGAATTAAAACCAAAAATAATCTCCTAACAAGATCCTAGAGACCATCCCCAATGGATTCGTCAATTCTTTGGCGAAAAATCCCCCTAATCAGGGTCTAGTAACTAGGCAGAGAAATGATATGTTAAAATGCATAATTACTACTATTTCACCCAAATATACCAAGACCTAATGACAATTAAGGAAAGGAAAGGAAAATCAAGTTATGCACCTTAAGTCCTTTCCTTTGTAGTAGATAATTTACTCTCGCTATTCGCTTTTGGATTGCAGGCCTTCTCCCAATGCTGGCCTTAAAAAACTTCAGAGAACAATATACAACAACATTTTCATAATCACCAAGATCATTTAAAGGCCTAGATATTCATGAAATAAATTTAGAGATATAGACATGAAGACACATAGATTTGGGACAAGAAAATTCTCTTTTATTGATAACAAGATGATAAGATACAACCTTAATCTCGCCAACGCCTCTTTGCAAACCTTTCATGGGTTCCTGTAATTATACTCCAAGTGCACCAATCCTAAAGTGAGGTCCTCACAACCAACATTCCAATAGAATGAAATCGATGGATTGTATAAGGAAGATGAATGATTGAGAATGTTGAGGATGAAAACTCAGAACATGATGCGAAGGCTTGTAATGAGAAAGGGAGAAATTTTGGTAGAGTTCACTTGCCTCTTCTTTAATCTATCCAAATGACCCCACTAGGGCCCCTTTTATATGGTGAAATGATGGTTATTTAGTTGTCAGAAGGGATATAGGAGTTAAAATGGTTGTGCAACCCAAAATAGCTCGTAAACTACGCGAGAAAGCACAAATTTTTTATTTTTCACAAATTTTGAGAGTATATGTGGGCTGGTAGGTATTCAGATCGTGTATGTATGTGTGTTGCATGTGTGTCAGGGTGTGTACACCATATAAAAAAAAAA
>ML787582.1:682473-724731 GCA_009831015.1 Picea engelmannii
AGATCCTTCTAGAAGCGGAAGCTTCTATTAGGTCTTCTTACATCCGCCTTATTCTATTTTATTGAAAGGTCTTATTAATATTGACCTTTATTACATCTGAATACATTGATCTACCTATGTGCGGGTTAGGACCTTAACAGACCTAGAACAACAGAGACAAGAGTTAAGAGACTTCCTGACTAGAAGGATCATGCAGTTGATTGAAGAATGGAAGAACAGATCAAGGGTTATTGACCCCAGGAACTTGGATGATGAAGTTGACAGAACGCTAGAAGAACCACAGAGGACCGAAAAATATGTTGGACAAGTAATACCCGTGGATCTGAAGAAGGAATCTCAGCACTATGAGGTTACCATGCCAAGAGAAGAAAATAATCAGAATGAAAAAAGGATGACCGAGACGAAGCTCACTGGGAAGAAGGTTAGAAAACTCATGAAGAGGAAAGCAAAGTTGGAGAAATTACAGAACGTTCTAGAAGAAACCCCGCAAAAGGAAAACATACTAAATTTGAGCTTTGTTGGGATAGCAGAACAATGACATATGGCACTTTGCCATGTCGAAGTAATATAACCGTTAGAAGACAATATACCCGTTCCACTGATGGTTTGAATGGCTCGAAATAAAGTTATGACCTATTACCTGACCGTTAGACTATGACATAACAGACAAATCAAGAGTTAATGGACCCTCCTATCCATTGCAAGCAGTCTGGTACATCTTTAATTACTTATTTTGTTGCGTCATGCTCGGAAGACACTTTTTCCAATTGAGATCTTGAGCTCACGAAATACCTACATTGTGGAATAGTGACTACCCATCCTTGCTCTCTACTCGATTATGGTACCTTCATCCCATCGACAACCTGAGAGAGTGATCCTGAGCTTACATGTCCGACGAGGTTAGCGCAATAGAAGAATCGATGAGAGAAGTACTCGCTAGCTTAAGAACTGAAAGAGCTATGTCGGAAAGAGGAATGTCCACCAGATTCCAAGCCTCATCGTGAAGAGGCGTTGCAGCTTCTCCATCCACTACTCAAGCTGGACCATCCCGACAGACCTCTGAGAAATGTACTAAACATAGAGATGACATCGTGAAAGCCAAACTGACCCCGAGCATCCTGCCCTCTTACATACCTCCTCTGAAAGGTGAAATCAACCGTGACAGTGTGCTCCGAGATTACGACTATCCTATGATCACTGCATACCTACAAAAGGGTGTGCGTGTAGTTCGCACTGAGCAGACCAAGCTCGCAGCATTGAAGTTTTGCAACTTCAACCTTGGTGACCAGAAATCCTACAGTATGCTTGCCCCACACAAGTATCTAACGATGACAAAGGGGAATAATTCCAAGATTGTCCCTCAGCAATGGACGATGAACCTCGCACAGTCCACCTTACTTAATGTAATGAAGATTCCACACTTTGGCAGGCACCAGGAGGTGAACGCTTGCGTAAAATTTCTGCTGGTGAGCTACCATGGAGGATATCTCTGGTTGAACCGACGTATAATGATTGATTCGACGCTAATCAATCAGATCACCGGGATAAGAATGCAGGGCCCTAACCTACAAGACTATTACCCTGGAAAGACAGCAGATCATGCTCTTTCACAGAATATTAAAGAGGCCTATGGAAATGTTGAAAAAGGAACGCGAGGTTACAAGGTAACCTCTATTGACAATGGCACAGTGTGCCTTGCCTGTCAGATGATTGCAGGAAAGTTAGTCCGCAAGAACAAACCGACGCAAGTATCTCGGTTTGTATTTGATCTCGCAGGAAAATGCGTAGGAGTCCAAATGAACTGGTCAAAGTACTTAGCGGATCAAATTGAATTGGATTGCAGAGAAGCGCAAGACCAAGGATATGAGTTCCACTTCAACTGGCTTCTCATCATAATCGCCTTCATAGCATGGGAGGTGCCGGAGGATGTTATTTTTCTTGAAACCCTACCATTTGAACCATTGGCTGGGAAGTTCAGTACATTATGGTACACGAAAAATATGAGCAGGCAATGGTAGTCGAATACCCTCTTTCATAGATACTACATCCAATTGAAGACCGCGATACAAGCCACACCTTGCATTACTCCGAACACACTCCACAGATTCAGAACCTTAATGAAGTTCAGCGCGGACCACCACTTCGTATACCTAACTCCATGTGCTAATGAGCACCAGGAAAAACTACAATCCTATTATATATTGACAAAAGAAGACCTTGAAGAGATTACCAAGGAATGGTCGACGAACCTCCTCATTGAAGTAAATCCAATGGATATTTCAAATACCAGCAGCCCAGAAGCTACGCAGGACACACCTGGGCCCAGTAAGACGCAGAAGACAAAGGCAGCGAAGAAAACTGAAGAGGTTCAAGATGTGGATAGCTACTCTGTAAGGACAACGTCCATCACACCAAATGAATAAGGTAATGATGAAGACCTAGAAGAAGTTGAACAACAACCAGAAGATGAAGTCGTAGTTCTAAAGAAAAGAAAATGGTCACCTTCGAAATCTTTTGTTACGAAGTAAGCCAAAGTGACCGTGACCAAGATGAAGACCACGCTCAATCCATATGACTTCAACTTTCTCCTTGTGACTTTAAATGAATCTATAGAAGAGATCACATAAAAGTAGGAGGCCAAGCAATAGATGATGTACGGCATAATCAAATTCGAGCTTCAAGGAGTACAGTGATCCCTCCAGTCTAACCACACAGTCTCCACTACACCTATGCCAGAAGGAACACTCGAAGCAAGAGATGTGTCATTTCAACTTCGCAGGATTTTCGACCTAGTCGAAGTACTCCTTCGGAAAGCAGAAGAAGTAACAGTGCAGGCCACCCACGCCCTCAAGCATGCACATGAGGAAATCATAGAGTAGCACCAAGCTGCACAGCAAGAGAAGGAGGCCATCCAAAGAAGTTTGATAAAGAACACGCAAATATCCAAAAGGAGAAGGAGCAAATTCTCGCAAAGAAAATCAACCTCCAATATCACTCATGGAATGAAGAGAGGAGGAGAATCCCCAAGGAGGGATACCATTTTCCATTGATGTCAAAGGGGGAGAGTGAGAAACATTGATAAGAAGAAATGGTCATAGGGGGAGTAGGAGCATGATAATGGGTGTTTCCATGTCTAAATGTTTCCATCAATGCAAAAGGGGGATATTGTTGGAAAATTGGTTTGGAAAGTTGGTTTTCATTGATTTCAAACATTCGAGAGTGATATTGGAGATTGATGTACCACAACAAGTAGCATCAACCATGCATCAACCATGTAGCATCAACCATGCATCAACCTGTACCACAACATGTAGCATCAACCATGTTCCAACCATGTACATCAACTATGTATATCAACACCATACCATGTACCAACCATGTACATCAACACCAGACCATGTACCAACCATGTACATCAACCATCACCATATACCATGTACCATGAAATGTGCATCATCCATATGCCAAGAATATGTGCCAAATCTGTACCAAGCATGTATATATATCACCAACAAGTGTGTCATACATATACCAAAATGTATCTCAAATAATGTGCCCAATATCCAACATGCTCCTCAAACCATGTGCCTCAACCATATACCATATCACTGATGATATGTCTCAATCATGCCATACACCATAACATCATCAACATGTAACCCTAAAAAAATGGTATATAAACATACATGTAACTTTGTAACATAACTGGTTTATGTTATCAAATACCTGCATACCTTCATCAACTTCAACAACAAGAGGATAACATCTTCATCAAACATTACCTTAATCACACGGGACTAGTTTTTGGATTAGTCACAAACACTAAATTTTAACAATCATAACTCTATAGCTATAATGATTAAAGGTCTGAAATTTGTACCCAATATTCTTAAGTATATTATCTACAATTCCTCTAAGTTTCATTGCTTGGAACATCCCATAAAAGGATTTATATAAAAACTGGTAGACCTTGTTGAATTCTCTCTTATTCTAGAGAGAGAACTTGTAGAGAATGACACGCATAGAATATTTAATATATGGATGTGAAAATTGCACCCAACGTACTATATAGTACCTTATTCATTGAATTTTTTTTCACAAAATTTCAATCTTATATGAATACTTTATGATTTTTTAACCTGGAACACCTGTTTGAGACTAGTTCCACGACCGACCAAAAACCCTATCTTCCATAAAGTGTATCACCCAAACTAAAAATACCCAGAAGATAAAATGTATACCACAGGTACCTTCATATGTCTTGTTAGTATCCTCCAGGTTTCACTATCTAAATCATACTAGAAGAAAATTTATAGTGAAAATGGTAAATGACCTGTAAATAACATACCTTAGACCACATCCTCAGAAGACTTCATCCTCCCTTGGAATTTCAGCCTCCTTTACTTCATATTCCCTCTGAAAAATGCTTAAGATATACTGGGTTACCTAATATAATAATCACTTGATCAATTAGATATATATTCAGTGAACTTGTGTGTATATGTAATGTACTTATGAGAGACTTCTTGAGGTGTATTTATACTTTTTCTAAGTAACCTCTTTCCTTAACTTTGGGACCACTTTCCTTAACTTTAGGGATTCTTGAACACTTTGGGACCCCTTTCCTTATATTTCGTGCTTCTTGAATTTTATTATCACAAACACTTTAGCCTTTCATTCATTGACTTCTAACGAACTAGGGGCTTCTTGACCATTCTTCGGGGCTTCCATCTTCACAAGGCCATAACTCCTCAACCGTGAGGATCCACATGGTGTGACACCTATCACCAAAAATGGAATGATGTGTACTATCCATATATGATATTATTACTTGCAATTTCACTTTCCTTCATGTCATTATTCCTCAATAAACTTTAGGTCCCATAACCACACCTCTATGGCTACCTGTAGACTACATCAAATGTACCCAACAAACTCATCATCAATCACGATCATCAAAATGTCAATCAATTGTCTGACATCTCTAGACCTCTCCAAGATTTTAAATAAATCTCTAATGGTTGACATCAATCTCCAATATCACTCTCGAATGGTTGAAATCAATGAAAACCAACTATCCAAACCAATTTTCCAACAATCTCCCCCTTTTCCATTGATGGAAACATCGACATTGATGGAAACATTTAGACATGGAAACACCCATTATCATGATCCTACTCCCCTTATGACCATTTCTTCTTATCAATGTTTCTCACTCTCCCCCTTTGACATCAATGGAAAATGGTATCTCTCCTTGGGGAGTCTCCCCCTATATTCATGCCTCTATTCTTTCTCTTCACAAATATTTCTATGCCTTTGTTGTTTCTCTCCCTCTTTGACCAAAGTTTAACTCCCCCTATCAATATGTCTCCTCGTGACACCGTAACTACTATGACCAATCATGGGAAAAATAATAGATTCCCATGTGGTTATGTCTCCCCCTGTCTGAATGCTACTGATCTTCCTTTATGGATTCTCTCTCTATGATGAGTTGCCTTCTCTACAATATGTAGAGATACATGTGAAATGTTTCCTTTCCTCTCTTCCAGTTTTGTTTATTTTCCATTGGTTCTTCCTCATATAATTAACTGAAATATATAAAAATCATTCAAAATTTTATTTCTTCATTTACTTGTCATGTTCACTTGACCATACTATCAAATGATTTCATTTTGATGATATAGATTCTATTGAAACTTTCTCTTTCCATGTTCTGATATACCTGTCATTTCTTTCATTTATGTAGTCAACTTATTTCACTGATTCCAATTGAAAATACACTGCTATGCATCATTTATGATCCATGCTCTCTATACCTGCCAAGCATCTCACAAATCCATCTTTGTCCATATGTCATAAACTATCCATAACTTTGTTACTCAACTGTCCACAACGTTGACCCATCTATCACTATATTATTATGAAGACTTCACCTAAACATCACATATCAAATGTGTCCACTACAAACCAAACTCTGCATGTCTATAAAAATCTGTACTGAAGTTATCTCTCCCTGAAAAAAACATAAAATTCTTCCTGTGTAATTGTCAACTAGAACCTGTGTGGGAACATTTCTTTCTCAATCAATCAATCTTTCATTTTGTACTCCTTCTATTTGACTTCTCTAAATATATCTCTGTAAATACCTCATACTGATCGAAATATGGTTCATTGATCTATAGTATCTACTGCATGAACTCCCCCTGTTCAACATACATATTTACTAGGAGTCTCCAAGCTGGGTGGATTAGAAAAATATATACCCTAATGCAGAGTAATATTTCTCTTCATCTGTAGACTCATCATCTCTATGAAGTTTGACTTCTTCCCTTCTTCTTGTGAATTGATCTTGCATTACAATTCCTGAAAGTACAATCTCTTGAACATGTTCTTTATTCACTTGCTCTTATTTTCTTTCTTGCACTATTGCAAATCATGCGATCTCTGGGGCCTGTTATTTATTCACTTGGTATTTTGGTTTTTTATTTCTTAACCAAACCTTCCTATGTCTGACATCTTTATTTTTCCTTTTAGATTTGTCTTCATCTCGTACTATTTCCAATCCTGAGAGTATATGATCTTCCTTTACTTGTCCTTGTTTTATTTTTCAAACCTTCTTATATTTGATATCAGTGTTCTATTTCATAGAATTATCTATCATGCTTCTACAATCACAAGCTATGTGTCCATATTTATGGCACTTGTAACATTCAATTTCATGTTAGGCCATATATGATTTTCTTTTTTTAACATTTCTTTGATAAGCCCTGCAATATGAAACCTTATGTCCAAAGTTAGTACAATAAAAACAATGACTATAAAATAAATTTACATACATGGGAGTGAATGATATTATTTGTTATGTAGTCCTTCTGAATTCCTTCCTTGGATGATCATGATCTTCTCTTCTATGGATCCCTTATTTATGGTTAAATCTATTTGATGCCTGAATGTGGTAGGTCTTGCTGAAGATGTATGTCTATTATTCTTATTTGATTCTTGCTGACCATGATTCCTTCCTTTGAGTATTTCTTCATAACTCTTATTCGTTTCTTAATTTTTCATTTTTGGAACCCTAAAATGCTTCTCTTCATTCTCTACTTATGATGCCAATGTTTCTGTCTCTTCAATTTTCTTGTTGAGCTTGACGATTTTAGTTCTCAATGTGACAACTTATTTTTCAAGATTCTCAACCTCTTCTTCTTTCTTCATCATTTGAATCTTCATGAATTATTCTGTTCTATTTTATTCTTCAACTTGGATCTTCAATGTTATTATTTCTTCTTCACGTATTCTCTCTTCTTGACCAAAATATGCCTCAGAATGTTTTAAATAATTATTTCTTTCCTTGAGATGATCTATCAATATCTTCTCTCTCTCTCTTATACTTCTTCATTTTGTTCTACTATTTTTTCTTCCAAACACTACTTTTGATATTCTAGAGTTTCTTCAACCTTTCTGGCTTCTTCTAGCTGAACTCTTAAGTTCTCAATGTCTTGTTGGGCTTGTTCAAACCTTTGAACACTTTCCATTTTCTTCATAAATTATATCTTGAGTGACTTATTTTCTTCTCTTTCTTTATTTAGTTCATCTAAATCACTAATCAGGTCTTCCTTTTGAATCTTAGTATCATTTTCAATTTTCAAGTAAGGGCATTGAATTTCAAGATGTTCATGCTTTGCACAATTAAAGAAAAAATACTCACTTATGTTGACTTCATACTCTTCTTCTTATGAATATGTTTGATATGAGGAGCATATTTATTTTTGTTATGTACTTGCATATTCTTTTGAATTCTATGAATCTATGATGAGGGGAAAATAAATATTGTGTAGCTTATCCCAGAGTTCTTTAGCTGATGAAAAGTTTCCCACTTTGTCTTTTGTTCAGTCTCATAAACTTTCCCAGATGAAATCCATTGAAATTTTGTTGTTCTTCTTCAATTCCTTCTTGGATGCAGTCTTTTCTTTCTTTGAACCATTGTATGTTGTAACAATTGATTGCTAAATGTCATGTCCCTTTTCCTGTAAGAATGTTTCCATACCGTAATTCCATAATTCATAATCCAAACCACTTTGACCATTGAACTGTGGTATTTGATTCTTGTACAAACAATTTCTTGTTATGATCTGCCTTCCAGTGCTTAAATTGTTTCCTGAAGGAACTCAATCTAATGCCAATTCTTGGATTACTTAGAGGGGGTGGTGAATCAGTAATAAGCAATTATAATAATTTGGACCACAATATATATTCTTTATCTTTGCCAACAATATTCAACAATTTATCATCAATGTATCGTCTATGAATGCATCCAATCATATATATCATAAGCATGTAAACATAAGAATCATCACATCAACATCAAGTCAAGAATAAAGTACACTAGTATTTATGTGGAAACGCAAATGGGAGAAAACCACAAAATGATTTCTTATATATATTAAGAATTCATTCATAGGAAGCACCAAATTCCAAATTCTCCAGTTGCAATTGGAAGGAGGGTCCAACCTGAAGGAAGCTACAAATCCCTAAATTCTCTGGCTCCAACCAGAAGGAGGATACTACCCCTTGGGTTCTTTGGCTCCAACCAGAAGGTGGCTAGAACCACTTAGTTCTCAAGCTCCAACCTAAAGAAAGATCCAACTCCCTGATTTTCCCTCTCCAATCGGAAGGAGGATTAAACCCCCTTTCCTTTCCCTATCCTATCGCCTTGAACTATAAATGTATATCAAATGTCATAGACTCTACCAGTGTCACTACCACTGTCACTTTCATCGTCACTATCACTATCATTGTCACTATCATTGTCACTGTCGCATCAACTTGTCCAACCTGTCACTGTCTCATCCACGAATCCATATCCACTCTCATATGCATGAAAATTATTCCAATATCACCAAGAGTATATCTCAAACAATATGCTCAGCATAAAAAATACATTCCCCTACCAATAATGCAACAAGATCACCAACATACCATCACATGATATGTGCATGTACCATACAATGTACCAAACCTGTACCATGCATCAACTTGTACCACAACATGTACCATCAACCATGTACATAAAATGTGTATATCAACACCATACCATATACCAACCATGTACATCAACACCATCCCATGTACCAACCATGTACATCAACACCATGCCATGTACCAACCATGTACATCAACCATCACCATATACTATGTACCATGAAATGTGCATCAACCATATGCTAAGAATATGTGCCAAATGTGTACCAAGAATGTATATATACCACCAAAAATGTCCTTATACATATACCAAATTGTATCTCAAACAATGTGCCCAATATCCAACATGATCCTCAATCCATGTGCCTCAACCATATACCGTATCGCTCATTATATGTCTCAATCATTCCATACACCATAACATCATGAACATGTAACCCTTAAAAAGTGCATATAAACATACCTGTAACTATGTAATATATGTGGCATATGTGATCATAGACTTGTATACCTTCCCCAACTTTAGAAACAAGAGAATAATATCTTCATCAAACATTACCTAAGTCTCACAAGACCAGTTTTTGGATTAGTCACAAAAACTAACTTTCAACAATCATAACTGTGTACATTTAATGAATAAAGCTACGAAACTTGTACCCAATATTATACAGTATCTTATCTAGAATTCCTCCAAGCTTCACTTCTTGGAACATCCCATAAAAGTAGTTATAGAAAAAATGGTACACCTTATTGAATTCTGTCTTATTCTAGATAACGACCTTGTCGAGAATTCTAGATGCAAAATATTTAATCTGTGGATCTGAAAATATCACCCAACATACTATGGATTGTAATATATCCAATTAAGTTTTTCTCTTTGAATTTATATATTCTATGAAGACATTATGATGTTTTTACCCAGAACACATGTTTGCGATTAGTTCCAGGACTAGCCAAAAACCATATCTTCCATAGAGAGTATCTCCAAAAATACAATGAACCAGAAGCTGAAATTTCTACCACAAGTACTTTGATATGTCTTCTCAGTATTCTCTAGTTTTCACTATCTGAACCATTCTATAAGTATCAGTATAGTGAAAATGGTAAAATGACTTTTAAATAACATACCTTAGAACACATCCTCATAAGACTTAATCCTCCTTTGGAATTTCTTACTTCTTCACTCTAAAAAATTCCTTAGATATCCTTGGTTACCTCATATAAGAACCATTGGATCAATTAGATAGATATTCAATGAACTTGTGTGTATATGTAATGTACTTATGAGAGAATTCTTTAGGTGTATTTATATTTTGTCTAATTAACCTATTTCCTTAACTTTGGGACCACTTTCCTTAAATTTAAGGCTGATTGAACACTTTGGGACCACTTTCCTTAACTTTATTTCTTCTTGAATTTTCTTGCTAAAACCAATTTATGTTGGACACAGTGGTATGATATTCTCATTGCTTTCAACATGGTGCAAAAGAATCCAGTATAAACCCAAAGCTTAGAAGGAAGGACATTAATGAAAGCTAATAAGGGAGAGCACATTGCAGAAATGCTATAGGGATTGAAATCCCCAAAGTGAAACTCCAAAAAAATCAAGGAAGAATCATTTTCATTGATATACTTCTTGGGAAAATCTTGGACCATCAGATCACATAGAAGCTAGAGCCTACACAGAAGAAACCCATTTGAAGAATCGTGGAAAGCTAATCATCCATTCAAATTTTGGAAGTAATTGCAACCATTAGATCATCTGGAACCACTGATCAAAGCCAAGTGGAAGGATAGAATAAGTATTGGGACATTAGATATAAGGTAGAGGAATGAACTCATGAAGTCACTCCAACCATTAGATCAAGGAGGGAATTCGAATGAATTCTCAACCATCTGATCGAGTTTAGTGGAAGGACATTGTAAGCCACAAATATCCCAAAGTCTTAGATTAAATGAACTACCATCAACCATTGATCTGGAGTGAAATATGGGAACCATCATATCACAGTAAAGGGAAGGAGATGTTCAACTCCGACACTGACCACTCTAGAGAAAAGAAGCAAAGAAAAGGTAAGTTTACACGAAGCCCCAAAGTCATGAATTGTCGTAAACCATTGATCTAGAGTGGAATATGGGAACCGTTAGACCACAGTAAAGGAAAGGTGACATTCAACTCTTGCGCCAACCACTTCGGTGAAAAGGATTATAAAACATGTAAGTTCACCTGAAGGCCTAGGTCCCAAATTTTCAAAGTGAATGAGGGCCATGAGATATGGAAAAATCATGGTGACCGTTGGATAAGAATAGGTGGGTCCAATTGTGGTCAACTTTGACACTAATCACTTCGATGAAAAAATCCTTAAAAAATGTAAGTTCACCAGAAGGCTGGAGCCCCGAAGTCCCGAAGTGAATGAGGGTCCTTGGATTAAGAACTCAGGTGAAAACTAGATCGTCTGATATAGAGTAATGATCCAAAGAAGAAAGACATATGAAACGTTAGGAGATCCACGTCAGCAAGGAAACGTGGTGCAATCATATGGTGACAAGTGTCAAAGTCCAGTTGGCACTTTAGGTATACGTAAGTCATGAATCTAGGTGACACATGGCAGCCACTCAGCCAGTGCCACATCAAAAATGATTTCAACAAGCTACATCACTCTGGGAGTATGTATTGATGCAGGAGCATCGCTAGCAAAGCACAAGCGAAGGAAAACTAGGTGCACTAGCGCACATTTTGAAGAAATTTAAATTTTTGAGTAAGAATATTACATAGATTGTTTGAAAGAAATTGTAATTAAAGAACGTCTTTAATGTTGTCAAGTTGGATGGTTCATAAAGACATCGAAGAATGTACTTTCTTTTAATGTAGCCGAGTGCAGTACATATTCGATGTGTTTGATCTGATCTTTCTGTCAAAAATATTCATTGTAATAAATATTAGTAGTTGATAGATTTTAATTCAACATGATAGCCTTAGAGTAGTTAGAATGATGAGAAATATGCTAAGGAAGGATTCTTATGAAGTTTCCCCAACTCAGTAAAACAAGATCTGTCCAGGAGGGATTGGAATTATTCCATACTGTCAGATCTGGGAGGATTTGCACGAAGTTCAGTCATGAGGTATTTTGGAGGTCGAAGTTTGGGACACTTCAAAGAATTGAAAGGTGATATCGTTGAAGTCACGAACTTGCGAGATGAATATTGACCATTGGCTATGAGGAGACATGTGACAATGGATTAGAGAATCTGGAAGTTAGAGGTTTGGGAGAAGTATGTTTGGGGTAAGTGAATTTTTGCGAAGCCACAAAACCTGAAGCTTTGCTAGACCATCAGATCTAGGGAGACACATGGCAGAGACCCATGAGTTCAGAGGATTTTTTTTTAGAATGAACTAGAGGAAGAGATTGCAGTATTTACGGAGCCTAAAGTGGCTAAGGGTTGGCCCGAGGTCATAGCCCGTGGTCACATAGCGGAGAAAGAGTCTAGAGAAAGACTAGTACTCATGAATTGGTTTCTCCAAGCCTCAAAGAGCGGAGTGGTAAGTGGTTTGAACTTACAAATGACATCAAGGGGACCTGTGTGAGTGTATAGATTTTTTAGGGTATATTGAAGGCCTGAAGAACCAGTTCAGTTTAGAGAGTTGAAGATCCAAGACCGGGAGGTCGTGGAATCTTCAGAAGAGAAGGAGAGGGGTTTCCATAAATAGTGGTATCAGAGCGAATTTAGAATTGACTTCTATAGGTAAAGGAGATAGATAAGTAGGATAATATCATCGAGTGGTATCAGATACATTAGCACAATGCCACCCAGGAGACATGCAGAGCCACCTATAGAAAACAAAGATATGGAAAGGGAGATGAGAGAAATCATAACAAGGTTGGATGCCATGGAAATAACACAAAGAAGAGTACATGTTGTTGGAGGCGTCAGTGATGCGAAAAATGAATAAGTGGAAGTTGAAGAAGCTATAGCGGAAGATGTTGTGGGAGAGCGCTTGCTGAAAGAAGTTGTTAAGTTGGGAGCTAGAGAAAAGATAGACATCCCAATGTATGAAGGTAATTTAGACATCGAAGAATTGCTTGGTTGGATGCGAGCAATGGACAAGTATTTTGAATATGAAGATGTCGATGAGGAGAAAAAGGTAAAAAATGTTGTCACCGGGTTCAAAGGACATGCAACACTGTGGTGGGATGAACTGTAGGCTGACAGGAGAAGAAAATGAAAACATAAGATCAAGAGTTTTGATCGAATGGTAGCCAAGATAAAGGAGAAATTCATACCCAAGGACTCCCAGATAAATCTGTTCAGAAGGTTGCAGAACCTGAGACATAAAGGAATGACTATGAAGGAATACACAAAGGAGTTCTATGAACTGAACATCAGGGTTGGACAAAAAGAGAGAGACGAGGAAAAAGTCTCCAGGTAAATCAATGCCCTGAGATATGAAATCCAAGATGAGATTAGCATGATCATAGTAAGGACAATAGAGGATGCATACCATATTGCAAGAAAACAGAAGAGAAGTTGTCCAGGAAGCAGAGTCAACAAAACAAAGGTAGAAGCGTGAACAGAGGAAAATGAGTTGCCCATGAAAAGACACAAAATCCCAAAGGTGAGGTAGAGAAACCACATAGTCACTCGGAGAGAGGAGGAATTTCCCGAGGAAGGAAGAGTGGTGGTAGAAACTCTTTTCCTAGAGGAAGAGGAAGCGGTAGAGGAGGTGAGTTAAATTTTTATGCCTGTGGAAAGGTAGGACACATGTCTTGGGAATGTCCCGAGAGGAAAAAAGGAGGTGAAGCTCACATTTTGGAAGAGCATAAGTGAGATCTTGAGGCAAAAGGAGAAAAAGATGGGAGATATTTGATGATGAAGAAATTTCTCTTAAATACAGACCCAAAAATTGAAGGGTCGGTGCATAGGAAACTGTTTTTTAGGACAACTTGCAAGACTAAAGACATAGTATGCAAGCTGATAATTGATAGTGGGAGCACTAATAACTTAGTATCCACAGAGATGGTGGAGAAGTTGGATCTAGATATGACTATCCATCTAACGCCGTATAAAGTCTCATGGTTACAAAAGGGTCATCAGGTAACAATCACTAAACAATGCTTGGTTGAATTTAAAATAGGAGGATATAGAGATGAAATTCTATGTGATGTGATTCCCATGGATGTATGTCATGATCTTTTGGGAATACCATGGCAGTATGACAGGAATTTCATTCATGATGGGAGAAGAAACACTTGGAAAAGAATGGTAGGACACATATGTTCCTACCAATTGAAGAGAAGAAATTAAAGGAGGAGGTCAACAGGAGTATAATTCTCATGAGTGGGAAGGAACTCCTGAGTGAAGTTAAGAAGGAACAGGAAATGCAATTTGTTGTAGTGAGGAATCCGAAAGTTATCCTTACAAGCACTTCTATGGAGAATTTACCTGCGGAACATTAGGAGATTTAGAGAATTTTATTGACATAGTAGTGGATGAGTTGTTGAGCTCATTGCCACCTATCAGAAGTATCAGACATCACATTGACTTGATACCAGGAGAAAGCCTGCCAAACAAAGCAACGTACAGACTAACACCTCAAGAGAATGAGGAGGTGAAAAGATAGGTTCACGATCTTTTAGATAAAGGTTTGGTCAGAGAAATATTCAGTCCATGCGCAGTACCAACTATGTTAAGTCCAAATAAGGATGGAGAATGGAGAATGTGTATAGACTCAAGGGACATAAATAAGATCACCATTAGGTACATATTTCCATTATCGAGGATGGACGACTTAATGGATTTTTTAAGTGGAGCAAACTATTTTTCAAAAATAGATTTGAAGAGTGGATATCACCAGATAAGGATGAGAGAAGGTGATGAGTGAAAAACAACCTTTAAGACAAATGAGGGATTGTATGAATAGCTTGTTATGTCATTTGTCTTAACGAATGCCCCAAGTAATTTTATGAGATTGATGAATGAAGTGTTGAAATATTTTATTGGCAATTTTGTGATCGTATATCTGGATGATATACTGGTCTTCAGTAAAACTGAAGAAGAGCATCCAAGGCACTTAACATTGGTGATGAAGAGGTTACAACGGGAGAAGTTGTTGATCAATTTAAAGAAGTCATATTTCATGAAGACAAAACTCATTTATTTGGGTTTTTTGATCTCATCAAATGAATTAAATATGGATCCCAAAAATGTGAAAGAAATCAGAGAATGGCCATCACCAAGGAGTATTGTTTAGGTAAGAATCTTCCATGGATTAACATTTTTTAGCGGAAGTTCATTATAAGTTTTAGTGATATTGGCACACAAATAATGGATACAGTGAAGAAAATACATAAGTATTTCAGATGGATAGAAGAGGCTGAGAAGAGCTTCAACATATTGAAGGAGAAGATAACAGAACAACCGATTCTAGTTTTGCTAGATTTCAGAAAAAACATTTCAGGTGAGATGTGATGCAAGTGGAGTCACAATTGGAGTGGTCTTAAGCCAAGATAATAGGTATGTTACATATTTCAGTGAGAAGATGAACGATTCTAAGACGAAGTAATCAACATATGATAAATAATTCTATGTCATAATTCAAGCCTTGAAGAATTGGAGGCACTATCTCGTTGCTAAAGAGTTTTTTTTGTATAGCAATAATCAGGTTGTACAATTCATAACCAGATAAGAGAAGTTAGACCAAAAACATTCCAAGTGGATAGATTTTATGAAAAAATTCACTTTCATCATTAAACATATTTCTGAAAATGCTAACAAAGTTGTTAATGCATTGAGTAGGAGATGTCTAATTCTACAGGAATTTCAGGTGAAGACCTTGGGGTTTGATCACCTTACATAAATGTATCATGAAGATCTAGATTTCAAGGAGGCATATGAAGCATGTGAAAATATTCTACTCAGATAAAAAATCCAGTGGGTCAAATATATGATTCAGGATGGGTTGTTTTTCAAAGGATGTCATTTGTGCATACCGAAGTGTTCGATGAGGGAGAATTTGCTGAAGGAAAATCATAGTGGAGGTCTAGCCCGACATTTCGGCCATGAAAAAATGTTTACACAGTTGAACAGTTCATATTATTGGCCATGTATGAGAACAAAGGTGAAAAGTTTTGTGAACAAATGTAAGATTTTCCAGTATGCCAAGGGAAAGAAGAAGAATAGTGGGTTGTATCAACCATTGTCTATTCCAGAGAGGCCTTGGAATACAATAAGCATGGATTTCATGTTAGTATTTCCAAGGACAGAGATAAGAAGTGATTCCATATTTGTGGTAGTGGATAGATTTTCAAAGATGGCACACTTTATCCCATGCCAGAAGACTAGTGATGCAACGCACGTTGCTAACTTGTTTTTTAAAGAAGTTGTGAGACTCCGTTGATTTCCCAGAAGTGTTATTTCAGACAAGGATACCAAATATGTTAGTCATTTCTGGAGAACATTGTGGAAGAGGCTAGGAACATAACTATCCTTTAGTTCTTCATATTACCCTCAAATAGATGGACAAATTGAGGTGGTGAATAGATGTTTAGGAGATTTGCTAAGGAGTTTGGTCATTGAACACCATAGCCAGTGGGATCAGATTCTAGAACAAGCATAGTTTGCATATAATGAATCAGTAAACAAAATTACCGGAAAGATTCCATTTCAAATAGTTTATGGAATGAATCCGAGGGGAGTGTTAGAGTTGAGAGACCTGGAGAAAAGAAAATTTAGGAGCATTGGAGCTGAAGACTTTGTTGCAGAAATGTTGGAGCTTGATAATCAAATCAAGGAGAAATTGAAGAAGAGAAACAGTGAATACAAACATAGAGTTGATCAACACAGGAGGAAACTTGAATTTGAAGTTGGATATTAAGTTATATCACACCTTAGGAAGGAGAGGTTCCCAAGAGGAACATATAATAAGCTAAAGTTGAAGAACATAGAACTGTGAAAAATCCTAAGAAAATTTGGTAAAAACACTTATGAGATAGAGCTTCTAGAAGATGTGGGTATATCACCCATATTCAACATTGCAGACTTGTATCCTTACAAGGAATATGAAACCGAAGGATCCGAATATTAGAAGGAGATCCAGTGGAAAAAACAGATTCTTGTAGTAGGGAAGTCGTAGATGGAGCAGATCATAGATCGACGAATTGGTAAGAAGACCAGAAGGAAAACATATTTTTAATATTTGATAAAGTGGAGAGGATGACCAATAGAAGATGCCAACTGGGTAAGCGAAGGATACATCCAGAAGCATGGAAGGTCGATGCAAGAGCTCATGAATAGGAGCCCATGAATTTTTCATCCAGAGGAGTATGATGCAGGAGCATCGCCAACAAAGCACAAGCAGAGGACAGTTAGGCACACTAGCACACATTTTGAAGAAATTTAAATTTTTGAGGAAGCGTATCACGCAGATCATTTGAAAGAAATTGTAATTAAATAACGTCTTTAATGATGTTGATGTGGATGGTTCATGAAGACATCAGAGAATGTATTTTCTTTTAATGTAGTCGAGTGTAGTACAGATTCGATGTGTTTGATCTAATCTGTTTGTCACAAATATTCATTGTAATAAATATTAGTAGTTGATAGCTTTTAATTCGACGAGATAGATTTAGAGTAGTTGGAGGGAAGAGCTCGAAGATCCTTGTGGTACAAAATCTTTGTATCGTTTCCCAGTTGTTTTTGTTGTTAGGTTGTTGATGGGTTGTTGAATCTATTGTATAGGTTTCCATTATAGAGAGGTTGTTCACACTCGAGTTGTCTATGAGTTGTTGATATTTGTTGTAGAAGTAGTCTATGAACACATATATGTATGTTTCAGTTGAATGAATATAACAGAGGAGCATTGTCCCAAATGTATGGTGTTGATGCATCTATCTTAATGAATGAATGGTAAAATTTCTGTTTATTTGGAATTCTCTGTTATTCCTCATTATTGTGTGTAATGTATGCATTTACATGGATAGATGTATGAATATGTGAGATCTTAAATAAGTTTCAATTTTTTTTCTTCTACGAGCAAGTGCAAGCGTGCATAGTGTCTGCAAGGAGTGTGTTGGTAGGCTCTATTTCGACTCATAAGCTCAGAAGAGATAACGCGAACCTTATGCATGCAAGGAGTGCATAGTGTACGTACAGTGTGTGTTGACAGAGCCTATTTCAACTCAGGAAGTTCTGGAGATATAGAAAAAAAAAAAGTGTATCTACATGGAGTGTGTGACCGAGTCTTATGACTCAGAAGCTCAAGAGGAGTAGTTGAAATTGTTCACATAGTAGATGGATTTAATAGCAGAACCAATTGCAAGGAGTGCATAGGATGAAATTAAACTAAGTTTCAAAAGGAATATTCAAAGGGGGTGAAGGTTCGAGGCAGAATAAGCTCAGGAGGGAGAACAATGAGAAATCTTCTAAGGAGGGAGTCCTTTGAAGTTTCCCCGACTTAGTTAAACAAGATCTATCTAGGAGGGATTGGAATCATTCCAGACTGTCAGATCTAGGAGGAGTCGCACGAAGGTCAGTCGTGAGGTATTTTGGAGGTTAGAGTTTGGGACACTTCGAAGCATTGAAAGGTGAGATCGTCGAAGTCGTGAACTCACGAGATGAATCTCAACCATTGGCTATGAGGAGAAATGTGGTAGTGGATTAGAGAATCCAGACGTTAGAGGTTCGATAAAAGTAAGTGTGGGGTAAGTGAAGTTTCACGAATCCATGAAAATTGATGCTTAGCTGGACCATCAGATCCAGGGACACACGTGGCAGAGACCGATGAGTTCGGAGGAAGTTTTTCAAAAGGAACTAGAGGAAGAGATTTCATTATTTTTGGAGCCTGAAGTGGAAAAGGGTTGGCCCGAGGTCATAGCGCATGGTCACATAGCGGAGAAAGACTCTAGCACAATACTAGTAATTACAAATTAGTGTCACCAAGTGTCAGAGAGAGGATTCGTAAGTTGTTCTAACTTACACATGACATCAAGGGGACATGTGTGAGTGTATAGATTTCTCAGGGTCTATTGAAGGCCCAAAGAACCAGTTCAGTTGAGATATTTGAAGATCCAACACCGGGAGGTCATGGAATCCCCAAGAGAGAAGAAGTGGGCTTTTCATCACATATGCAGTTTATCCTACCAACAACTACCCAAAGCAGCGAAGGGAGAAGTCGTGAACTAATGTTGGTCGTTTATCAAATATCCTCCAGGTTCTCTCATGACCGTTAGATCAAGCGTAGTGGAAGGATAGAGTAAGCATGAAATTTTAACCAAAAAGAAGCAATCATCGTTGTGTTATGACTTATTTGATACATAAACCTTCAGAGGGATTGAACTACTTCATAGTTCGAGTAACCCGAAGTCCTAGAGTCATGAATAGCCTAATACCAAAAGAGTGGGAGCTCCTTTGTTCCTAAGCCCACAGTCCTAGCTCCTAGACATGTGAATATTATTAAGTAGGGAAATGTTGATAAGCAATCCAATGGAATTTTCTTCTGAAGAATTAAAAAGACTGTAAAGGGAGGAGTCTTGAAGGATCGAAGCCTGAAATTCTGAAGTGAATGAGAACTGTCCATCTCAACGTGAAAATAAAACATGACCATCAATATTGATAAATGATTAAGCACTCGTTTGTCTTAGATATTAGGCACCGCCTGTGGCCATATGGAATAGAGGTCTCGAAGTGTTTCTGTGTGAAATTTAACACATATAATAAGAATTTGATCTCGGTCAAGAAGGAACATTGAACCAGATAAGGATCTAGACTGTGTCCTAATTTATATTAAGTAATTGAATACATGCAATGCATTAAAAGGACAAGATCTGATAAACTTGATTCAAGAATTAAATAAAGAGTCATGGGATCAAGTTAAAATGAAATCGATCCATTTCTTTGATCGATTTATGAAAATTCCTCTCACTAAATAAAAAATATTTCATGATAATGTATGAATAATAATGGAAGAAAAACAAAAATTATTATTTCTAACTTAAATGAAGAGTTGCAATGGTCCAGGCAAAGGGACACAATGCTTCAATGCTCACACTAGTTGGAAGACTATATAAGCAAGAAAGAATGGTGAAGAAGAAGTTTCTCTATAGTCTAGATTAGAAGATCAAAGCAAAAGCAGAGTCCAAGAAATAGGAACTAATGGTACTTACATAGTGAAGGTGGATGGGAGGATCAAGGAAGGACTCATATCATTTACTAGATAAGGGAGTTGGTGCTTCCTAGGGTTGGTGCCCTAAAAATAAGGGATTTGGTGCTTCCTAGGGTTGGTTCCCTGAAGAAGGGGATTTATGTCTCCTAGAGTTGGTGCTCTATAAAGGATCATTTTCCTTCACTATTATTTATAAAACCTTGTAATTCTTTTTAAGTCTATTTACATAATTTATTTTAAATACAAGTTCATTGTTGATCTTCTATGGTAATTAATAAAACATCAAAGTAATTTCTAATTGTTGAAAAAAGGGTAATACTAATTCACCCCCCCCCCCTCTCAGTATTTCCAACAATCGGTATCAGAGCGAGTGCCTTCAACATAGTCTAATAAATGGAAGGTAGATCCTGAAAGAAATGGATCAACAAGAGGGAATGTCTTCCAACAAAGCACAATTGTTCAATGGAGGTGGCTATGCTCTCTGGAAAATAAGAATGAAAAGATTCTTGTTGGCTCTTGGTTTTGATGTTTGGAAATCTATTGTAGATGGTTACACTACACCAACCAATCCACCCATAGATATTGTATGAAAGAAAATATGTTGTGACAACCCAAGAGCATGTAATTCCATTCTAGGAGGATTGATAAATTCTATATGTGTGAAGGTTATGCATTGTAAGTCATCTAAGGAAATTTGGGACAAATTGGAAGTTGTATATGAAGGATATAGCAAATTCAAAGAAGCCAAACTACAAACCTATAGAACTCAATTTGAAAATTTGAAAATGAAAGAAGAAGAGAACATTGTTGAATATTTTCATAGGATAGATGAGGTAGTTAATTCAATCAAAGTAGAAGGAGAAGAAAATACCGAAAAACCTATTGTACAAAAGATATTAAGGTCATTACCTATGATATATGATGCCAAGATTTATACAATTGAAGATAGGCCAAAACTTGACAAACTCACAGTAGATCGGCTTCATGGAATTTTTACATCATATGAGATGAGAACATCAAATGAAAAACCATAAAAAATGGAAACATCCTTTAAATCATCTAAAACAAATATGGGGCAGGAGAAAAATACCAATGACTAGTTATTAGATATATCTGATGAAGAAACTAGAAACTTCATAAAGAAACTCAAGAAAGGGATTGGGAAATACAAATAATCAATTTACTTTTAACTAGCAAGTATGAATCAATTTACATTTAACTCGATTCCATATCTCTACAAATATTGCATAAACCGAGTTATGTTGAGGAGCTTCCTTCAAACCATTTTCATATGACCGATAACGCAAAACCACGTTCTTATCAAATTTAGCGACGCATTATCTTTTTCCTTTATATATTTTATTCCATATGACCAACGGTGGTGACCAGATGCTAGGCCAAACAAGCACTTGAGCACTTATCAGAATCAACGGTCACGATTTAATCTCTCAATGAAATGGATGATTTTCGGGACTTCGAGATTTATCCCTTTGGGACTTCGATACTTTGTCCTTTCAAAAATTTTGAATATGATTTTTCCGAGCAGATCGGATGGTTCATGTTTATTTTGCGGAACCAGATCAATGGTTAGATTCGATCCTTACACTTATCCTTTCACTGCTTAATCTGACGACTGGGACTTAATCAAGCATTGAGATGGATGGCCACCATTTACTTTGGGACTTCATCTATTATACTTACACTATCCTTACACTTTATTTTGATCAATGGTTGAGAATGCACCTGAAGTATTCTTCAGATCGGACGAATCATGTCCAGTTCCGGAATTCGACATTCAGGACTTCGAGACTTAGGTCATTTGTTGGATTGATATCAAGAAGGATCGATATCAAACACCTGAAATAAGGTATGTTCACTTGATCTTCTTAACTACGTATTTTCTTAAGAATAATGGGGATTAGGTCCAGGTCGATGGTAGAAAGTAGGAATCTTTAGGTCTTTTCTGCATGCATGATAAAACCCTAAGTGATAGTATGTAGAGGGATTTCCCAATCACAACAGAATTGGCGATCATACTGGGGATCTCTAGGGTTTCTGGGAATGTTTTTTATTGGGTATTTTTAAAAACTAGTTTCATTCCTTGTTTTTAAAGTTTCTGCAAAGGTCTGAGCTAATAGAGATTCTGGTCTTCCATACCAGTTATCTCTATTTATTTGCTTGACTGCATTTTTTTTTTCAAGACCCACAGAGGTACACGCGGCATGTATAAGGTCTGCACGTGTGTACCTGAGCCCTACCTTCCCATAGCCTGCGTGTACATGCTAGCTGAGGAAGTGTCAGTCGCGTGTATGATTCCAGAAAAATTCTTTTAGAGAGGTAGTCATCCTCTCCCCTGTCAGAAATAATCCTTCTCAGGGTTTTCTGGAACTCATTCTAATCTTTGTTTTTGTAGTTTTGTAGCTTAGGTTTCACCTCAGATTGGTTTTGTTCTACTAAATTTTCCTTCAATTGTTTTATTTTTCTGTCAAAGTAATTTTTTGAGTCTTTAAGAGATTTTGGTTCTCAATACATGTGGCCTGCATACAGTCTACATGCATGTACACGCGCTTTGAACTTACATAGCTTGCATGCACACGCTGGTTGTTGAACTGTTGGCAACGTACCTGTTGAGAAAATTTTTGTTTAAGAAGAGGCAGGCATCCTATTCCTTGTCAAGAGTTATATCTCTCAGGGTTCTTGGTCTCTGTCATAGTAGCTTAGCCTAGGTTTGGACTCTATTATAGCTTTCTTTTTCATTTAGAACATTTTTTGTGTTTCCTAGCTTTTTAAACTTATTTTTAGCTTGAAATTTTAAGAAAAATGAGTTGCATTTAAAAAAAAAAAAATTCCCCATCATGGTCGGGGGGGGGCATGAATCATGCATTGATCAGTTTCTTTTAGAATCTTTTGTTATTTATTCTTTGATTGGAATAAAATATAAAAAAAAAACTTAGTTTGTTAGATCTCTTTCTTTCCTGGCATTTTCTTTGCATTGTTATTTGAAAAAGAAAAAGAAATTAGCATAGCGTTGTGTTTTCTTCTAATTTTAAAAGCATTTCAAAAGGAAAAAAACAGAAATATAATCATTCTTTGCCAGTGCTCATATAATTTTCATCATGTTTTGCAAGAGTCTTAACACCATTAGTTGCACTACCGTACCCTTTTGAGTAAATCAAGCCAGTAAAAAGAACGCTAATTAAAATTTACTGGACTTTATGTTTGTAGGGTCCATCAACTACATTAGGCTAGAGCCTTGATTTAGGTTGGAGAGGAAACTCTTCAAGGCTATAAATAAAACATATGAGTCTGTGCTAAGGAGTGTAGAAGTCTAGTAATGTGGAAATTATCTGGGACCCCCCTCTAACATAGGGGCTAAACACAAGGTCGCATGTGGAAAGGTAGCGGAGATAACCCCTCCAAAGTCGAACCAAGCGTAATGGGGAACGCATATACAGGACTTGTCTTGGGATTCCGTTGATCTCATTTTCCACGGAGCTTCGTTGGTCTCGAATCCATTCGAGGTCCTCAGTCGTCTTCCGGAACACTTTCTTTCGATACCCTTGATAGGTTTCGGGCTTGATACCCTGCTCATTGTGGTCCACCCGACTGTTGACTGTACCCGCCTGGTGATTGTTCATGAGTTGGCAACCTAGTTTCCTTTATTTTGGTGACTTACACAGGTGACTGCGGGGGTATACCATAGTACCTGGGACAGACATCGAGCCATGCTTTGCAGAGTATACCCAGAGGGTGCTTCTATGTTTGAGTTGCACTTGCACTGGTAAGTTGCTCTAGTGTTGGTTGTTGTAACTATTCTTCCAACTAGTTATTCGTTTTCTTGATTTTCCTTTAGGAACTTTTAGTGTGTGCTCTATGCTCCCTAGTTTTCCATAGTGAGTTAGTCATTCATGGCTTTGGGTCTCTAACCTAGGGTGGTAGACCACCCACTCCACCGGTTGAGAGGACTTTTCAGTCTTCCGCTTAGAAACGTGGAGCCGCCTCTTTATAGGAATTATTTTGATAGCATTGGTTCTTCAGAGTCAATGTGTGAGACTTTTACAGTTTTGAACAATCCCGCAAGGGGAGAACCTATGTATAATATCTTCATGGCTAAAGTTCCTAACAATACCAACCAATGAACCCCTTTGCAAGGGTATTCTTGTGTTTGTCCTTTCTTCGGAAACATTGGTGTCCCTTTGATGGCCACTTTGTACATTCCTGGGTTGAATGTGGGATTACCGGTTTGGTTGGGTACCATTCCAAATGTCCCAAATGCTCTTGACGCTTCTTAGTTAATAACTTTATGTCATGGGAACCCTATTGATGTTTCTTCATCATCAAAGTATTCTCCTCCTCCTTCTCCTTCCTCTGGTGAAAGTATAGTTACTAGTAACCAAAAGTCTAAATGAAATAGAAAGAGGAAGAATAGGAAGAAGAAATCACCAACCTCTGTGAGTGATGTTGGATATAGGTCAACAACCTTTGCAAGTCATGTTGAATACCAACACCCAGCCTTTGCAAGTCATGCTGGGGGCATACACCCACCCTATGCAAGTCATGTTGGGGGAAAAAGTCCAGTCCCTGCTAGTCATACTAGCAATAGGTCTGTAGCCTTTGCGAGTCATGTTATTGACCCATCACCAACCTCTGTAATTCATGTTGGAGATGTGCAACCAGCCACTGCCAGTCATGCTGGGGGCATTGATTCTGTTAAGAAACCTAGACAGATAGGACGTAAGCCTAAGTCCCCTTGTAAGATTTGCAAGGGAGATCACCTTACTCATTTATGCCCTGGCATTCCAGAGGTACAAAGATTGTGGTCCCTGTCTTCAAGCTCTTCTGATTCTGAGTATTTTGAGGTTTCCTCACATTCTATTCAACCATTGGTTGAGAAAGTGGTCATGCCAATGTAGTCATCGACTGACCCCACTCCTCTTTTGGGGGGTGAGGTTTCTTTAGACCTTGTAGTCTCTCAGTTTATTAAACCATTGGTTGAGAAAGTGGTTAGGTTGATGCAGTCATCGGTTGATCCAACTCCTCTTTTGGGGGGTGAGGTGCCTTCAGACCATCTAGTCTCGCAGCCTATTCATCCATTAGTTGCGAAAGTGGTCATGCTGATGCATTCATCAACTGATCCCACTCCTCTTTTGCAGGGTGAGGTTCCTTTAGACCATGTAGTCTCGCAGCCTATTCAGCCATTGGTTGTGAAAGTGGTCATGTCGATGCAGTCATCAAATGATCCCACTCTTCTTTTGGGGAGTGACATGTCTACCGACTATGTTTTTAGCATTTCTATTTCAATACTTTCAGAACAAGGGGGCATTCCGCTCACTCCAAGCACACCACCTCCAAGCCCTAGGATGGTTTCCTTTGATTGGAATGACCTTGTTGAGCCTCGTCTTGCTTCTGCCGCACCTTTTCAAATAAGGGTTGAAGTTAATTCAACAAACATTTATCAGTGTATTGTGGATGAGGGAGCCTCTACAAGTATTTTATCCTCCTCGGCTTGGAACGTCTTGGGATCTCTGGAGCTTTTGTCTTCTTCACATGAACTTTTGGCTTTTGACAGATGTCCTAGTGAATATTTGGGGGTTCTTCCTCAGTTACCTATCTCGTTAGGTGGGAAGACTGTCCTTGTTGATGTTATAGTGGTGCAAGGCCCATTATATTTCAATATGTTTCTCGGGCGTGATTATGTATATGCTATGAACGTTGTAGTATCTACGCTCTTCCGGGTGATGCATTTCCCTCACAATGGAAGCATTGTCACTATCGACCAGATGGAATATAATAATCACCATCCTAATTAGGCTTTATTTCAGACTTCCCCTTTATGTGTTCCTAGCATTCATGTAGACTCTACCCCGCCATGGTTTAATTATGTGGCATCTTATCCTCGATGTTCAATTGCTTCTGAGCAAGAACCTGTGAAATCATGTTGTTCTTCCCAAGACTTGGTCTCAATAATTGATCCATTGGTTTATCCAATGGGGGCATGGGATCCCTTGCTTCCCCCTCTTGGTCCAAGTGGGCTTGAGTATCTTTCTGAGTCTGATCTCGTTGTTAGTAGATCCTCAATCCCTCGTGACTATGATTCTTCGTTGATAGACTCTACCAGTCCTGGCCAGAACCTCCATCGTCTTATGGAGTATAGTCAGTTTACTTCACCTGTTAGGACTTTTGACCCTCGTTTGCGTGATTTCTCAGATTTTGAATTGCCTTCAGATGAGGCTATCCTTGAATCCATGACTACGATTTCTATCCCGCAAGAGGACTTACACCATGGTTTGTGTTTTATTCCCTTTTGGGAGACTTCCCAAGTTGACTATCGAAGAGACTCTTGGTCTAAGCCTAGCAGCAGGCTCTACCTGAACCAGTTTCATACATGAGTTGTAGCCCCCATTGAGTCTTCTTTAATCCCTTTTCAGACTCCCTAAAGATGAAAATATTGGCGAGTGACCTTATTTCTTCACACTGATGCAGGAGCATCTACAACTCATCAAGCGAGCCAGCATGAAGCGGAGAACAACTGGACAGCACCAACACATATTACTTTTGAAATATTTTGGGAAGTTGTTGCGCCGCCATTTAAATAAAGGCATTCATAAGAAGTGCACTTATACATTGTAATGGACCTTGAGACTTTAAGCTCTCGTCCTTAGGTAGCTGAGACATTTATTAGATTTAATGCAGGTAGATAAAATAATTAAGTCTAGATTATACAGTTTTACTTTCGTGAGGGCAAACGAAATATAGGCACCCTCCTTTGTATTATTGTAACAATTATCATTAGCATTCATATGAGAAACAGGAGCAAGAAGTGAGCAAGCAGAGAACCTATGTAGAACACCCATGTACAGATTGAATTAATAGAAGAGGGTCTTTTATTCAATTCCATGGTTGTTATTCTTCTCTGTGTGTTGTTGATATTATGTTGTTGCATATTTGCTTCTTGTTATAATTTTATGTTATATGCTGCATATGTGATTGCATGGCAGGTTCAAAATCTGAGAGAATGAGGAAATGAGTTTCAATTGTTTCTCTGTTTGAGCCAAGAGATTCCTGCATAGAGTGTAGTTGAATTCATCCGCATAGAGTGCGTTGATGAGGCTCAGCAGTTTAACTCTCATTCCGTTCAACCAGTAGTTGTTTTGGGTAGGTAGAGTCGTGCAAGGTGTGCGTAGGCTGGACGAGGTCTCAGAGTTGTGATTCTGAGCTAAGGCATTTACAGACTGCTGCTGCAGGAGTGCGCAGGGTCAGAATTCCTCAACACTTGACGTGGTTGAAGAGCATATGCAAGGAGTGCATGCAGGAAGCTTCTAGAAGAAGCTCAGAAGCTTTGAAATCTTAGAAAAGATAGGCCTTCGAAGTAATCGAATAGCAGTGGAGAGAACATTCGCGAACTGGTTGTAGGGGAAGCGAGCAGGTTGGCGAACGGGTCTCATGGAGAGACGCTTCTTATTCGGGATTTGCGTGAGGAAAAGTGGACGTGAAGTCTACAGTGCAGATGGAAGAACGTTCAAAGCTCAGATTGGATAGAAGCGTCGATTGAGTTCACAAGGGGTGTGATTCGACTCGTGGATTGGACGCATCGGGAGTTCGCGAGGTAAGACTCCTACTTTCCGTAAAGGGATATCGCGAGATCGTGAGAAGCGAAGTCCCGACAATTTCATGAATAGTGTGGGTCATAGTAGGTGACGTGGCAGTTGATCTCGGGACTTTGGGTCTCAAGAGTTGAAGGGTCAAGAGATTGGTCTCGCGAGTGGCGAGGAAATGAGAAGACGAGAGAGAGCAAGTTTGTCGGCATCTCGGCATTTCGGGTCTCGGAGGTTGGGACTCCGAAGGTATAGTAACGTGAATCGCGATAGCGCAAGGTCCCGATACGCCGAAGAAAGGTCAACGTTGACCAGAGACATTGGGTCTCGGGGATCCGAGGGTCTAATATTCAATTATTGAACTCGTGAAGTCGCGAAGAGTCGATCCTCCGATAGCCAAGAAAAGGAGGACTGCGAGAGTGGAAGAGTCACTATGGGTATGAAGGATTTCCGCAAGGGGATCAGAAGAACCTTTGATTTCTTCGGGCCGGGAAGAAAGAAGGTCCTAGTGGGAGTGAGTTGTCGCCAAGAGGGCTGCTTGCGTCAGAGTGGTATCAGAGCTCTAAAATCTTGTCTTTATATTTCAGGCGAGAAAAGGGAAGGAGAAAGGAAAAGCACTCTGATACACACGACTTGCGTCAAAGTGGTATCAGAGCAGGGAAAAGAGTTTCTCTTTGCTTCGGTAGTAGAGAGAAGAGATTCACCATGCCTCCCAGAAGAGAAAGGCAGTCACCTGATCGTGAGGACAGGGATGCCCGAAGAAGGGGTAGGCCAGTAGGGAATCCAGAGATGGAGCGTCAAATACGAGATCTCCGAGCGAGACTCGAGGAAATGGAGACCACCCAAAGGTGTGGAGCGGGTGCAGTAGAGTTCAGTGATTCTGAGGTTGAAGAAGAAGCTGGACATGATGTTGAGGAGGTCACAACAGAGGATGCCTCGATAGAGAGGTTGATCAGAGCCATTTCCAGAATGAGCTTGAAGACCAAGATGGACATTCCCGTCTATGAGGGAAGTCTAAATGCAGAGGAGCTGCTGGATTGGATCCGAGCACTCGACACCTACTTCGATTACGAGGATATCGAAGAGGACAAGAAGATAAAACATGCGGTCACCAAGTTGAAGGGACACACAGCCTTATGGTGGGATGAATTGCAGGCGGATAGGCGCTGCAAAGGAAAATAGAAGATCAAAAGCTAGGATCGGATGATCGCCAAGATGAAGGTGAAGTTCATCCCCAGAGATTATCAGATCACTCTGTTCAGGCGCATGCAGAACCTGAGACAGAAGCCGATGTCGGTGAAAGAGTACACCGAGGAATTCTACACGCTCAATATCAGAGCAGGTCACCGAGAAAGTGATGACGAAAAAGTGGCAAGATACCTGAATGGGTTGAGGTATGACATTCAGGATGAGTTGAGAATGGTTACCATCCGGACAGTTGAGGATGTGTACCAGATGGCTCTGAAAGCCGAGGATAAGCTGAGTCGCAAGCAGGGACAGCGAGGGCGAGGCCGAAGTCAGCCCAGAGGCAAGACGGTTGCCCAAGAAAGAACCCAGAAGCCTAAGGAGGAATGGCAGAAGCCTCAGGGTAAGCTGGAGAGAGGTGGAACCTCACAGCAGAGGAACCCAAAAGCTGAACAAAGGCAGCAATATGCTGAGTCGAGGAGGCAACATACTGAGCAAGGTGGCGGATATGCTAACGCCAACATAATTCCTCGTACCCGAGGTAGAGGAAGAGGACGTGGAGGAGTCATCACATGTTTTACATGTGGAAAAGACGGACACAAAGCCGTTGACTGTCCAGATAGGAAAATGGACAGAAGTGAAGCTCACATCACTGAGGCGCGGAGGCGTGATGCTAAGTCAGAAGATGCAGACAGCGGAAAGTCACTTGGAATGCTTAAGATTCTTTTGACACCTGAGAAAGAGGTGGACAACTCAGTGCAAAGGAGCAGACTGTTCAGGACAGCTTGTACAGCCAAGGACAGGAAATGTAAAGTCACAATTGACAGTGGGAGCAGAGATAATCTCGTTTCATCTGAGATGGTGGAGAAATTAGAGCTGGAAACAACTAAGCACCCGAGTCGATATAAAGTCTCATGGTTACAGAAAGGGCACTGGGTAAGTGTCACTAAACAGTGCTTAGTTAAATTTAAAATTGGGAATTATCATGATGAGATTCTATGTGATGTTATTCCCATGGACGTATGTCATATCTTGCTGGGGAGACCATGGCAGTATGACAGAAATGTTGTTCATGACGGGAAAATGAACACCTACACCTTGGAGAAGGATGGAAGATTACATAAGCTGCTTCCAATAAAAGATAAAGAAGTGAAGCCGGAAGTGAGCAGCACGATACTTCTCATGAGTGGAAAAGAACTTCTCACAGAGATGGAGAAGAATGAAGATCCACAATTCTTTGTTGTCAGAAAGCCGAGAATTGTTATGACAAGCACAAGAGTGGACGACTTGCCAGAAGAGATTCAAGAACTGTTGGGAGAGTTCGCTGATATCATTGTGGACGAACTACCTCGTTCGTTGCCACCGATGCGGAGTGTGAGTCACCATATTGATCTCATACCCGGACCAAGTTTACCGAACAAGGCAGCGTACAAGTTGACACCTTAGGAAAACGAAGAAGTCAAAAGGCAGGTACAGGATCTGCAGGATAAAGGACTGGTCAGAGAGAGTCTGAGTCCGTGTGTTGTTCCGACAGTACTGAGCCCAAAGCAGGATGGAGGCTAGAGAATGTGTACAGACTCCGGGGCGATAAACAAGATCACCATCAGATACAGATTTCCACTGCCGAGAATGGATGATCTGATGGATTGCCTGAGTGGGACAAATTATTTTTCGAAGATAGATCTCAAGAGAGGATATCATCAGATCCGGATGAGAGAAGGAGATGAACAGAAAACGACATTCAAAACAAACGAGGGATTGTACGAATGGTTGGTCATGCCATTTGGCTTCACAAACGCACCGAGCACATTTATGAGGCTGATGAATGAGGTCCTGAGGGAATTCATTGGCAAATTTGTGGTCATATACCTGGATGATATACTGATCTTCAGTAAGACCAGGAATGAACACTTGAGGCATTTAGCTACTGTGATGAGAAGATTACAGCAGGAGAAGCTGCTGATAAATTTGAAGAAGTGTTCATTCATGCAGACAGAACTCATTTATTTGGGTTTTGTGATCTCGGCGAATGAATTGAAGATGGATCCTGAGAAGGTAGAAGTAATCAGGAATTGGCCATCGCCGAGAAATGTTTTTGAGGTAAGGAGCTTTCATGGTTTGGCTAGCTTCTACAGGAAATTCATTCGAAATTTTAGTGGAATTAGCGCCGCAATGATGGACACTGTGAAGAACCGTCATAAAAAATTTCAGTGGACAGCAGAGGCTGAGAGAAGCTTCAATCTGTTGAAGCAGAAGATAACGGAGCAACCAATTCTGGTGTTGCCCGATTTTAGGAAAACGTTTCAGGTGAAATGTGATGCCAGTGGATATGTTGTTGGAGGGGTCCTGAGTCAAGATGACAGACCTGTTGCATATTACAGCGAGAAGTTGGATGATGCAAAACTGAAGTACTCCACATATGATAAAGAGTTCTATGCCATCATCTAGGCATTGAAGAAGTGGAGGAATTACTTAATACCCAAAGAATTTGTGTTGTACAGTGATAATCACGCATTGCAGTTCATAAGTCAGCAGGAGAAGCTGGATCAAAAGCATGCGAAATGGGTAGAGTACATGCAAAATTTCACGTTTGTGATCAAACACATTTCAGGGACTGCTAACAAAGTGGCTGACGCTTTGAGCAGGAAATGTTTATTGCTGCAGGAATTCAGGGTCAAGACCTTGGGTTTTGAAAACCTCAAAGATATGTATGCAGGTGATGCAGACTTTTGAGAAGCTTATGAAGCAGTCGAGAACCCAGTTCTCAGGGATCGGAGTCTGTGGCTGGAATATATGATCCAGGAAGGATTTCTATTCAAGGGCAATCAATTATGCATATCGAATTGCTCCATGAGGGAGAATTTGGTGAGAGAAAAGCACAGTGGTGGATTAGCAGGTCACTTTGGACATGGCAAGACATTCGCCAAGCTGAGTGAATCATATTATTGGCCGGGGATGCGGGCAAATGTTAAGAGATTTGTTGACAGATGCAGGATTTGTCAACATTCAAAGGGCCAAAAGCAGAACACGGGGTTTTATCAGCCGTTACCCATACCAGAGAGGCCATGGCAAGCCATAAGTATGGATTTTGTTCTGGGATTACCGAGAACTCAACGAGGAGTTGATTCCATATTCGTGGTGGTAGACAGGTTTTCGAAAATGGCACATTTTATTCCATGTCATACGACCAACGATGCGACACACATCGCGAACTTATTTTTCAAAGAGATTGTGCGATTGCATGGGTTGCCGAGAAGCATAGTCTCGGACAGGGATACCAAGTTCATAGGTCATTTTTGGAGGACGCTATGGAAGAAGCTGGGGACTAATTTGGATTTTAACTCAGCATACCATCCGTAGACAGATGGACAGACGGAAGTGGTCAACAGAAGTCTAGGAGATCTGTTGAGGAGTCTGGTGACAGAACACCACAACAGTTGGGACCAGATATTACCACAGGCAGAATTCGCGTACAACGATTTAGTGAATCGAAGTACAGGTAAGAGCCCGTTTCAGATTTTGTATGGGACACAGCCGAGAGGATTTTTTGAGCTCAGGGGGTCAGAACAGGTTGAAACTAGCAGCGCGAGTGCTGAAGAATTCGCTGAAGCGATGCAGGAACTTCACGCGGAGGTGAGACAGCAACTGCAGAAGTCCAATCAAGAGTATAAGCGCAGAGCCGATCAGAGAAAGAGGCAACTTTAGTTTGAAGTTGGGGACATGGTTCTGGCGCACTTGAGAAAAGAAAGGTTTCCAAGGGGAACATATAACAAGCTCAAGATGAAGAAGATCGGACCATGCAGAGTCCTGAAGAAATTCGAGGAGAATGCATATGAGCTTGAGTTGCCAGAGGGCATCGAGATATCTCTGATTTTCAATGTGTCGGATTTATACCCATACAGGGCTGCAGAAGTAGAAGCTACAACTGAAGAACCAAAAGTCCAGTGGCAGAAGCAGATGCCGATAGCTGAGAAGCCACAGATGGAGTATATATTAGACAAGCGATTGGGCAGAAAGACCAGGCGAAAGCAGTATTTTAAATACCTGCTGAAATGGAAAAATCACCTAGTGGAGGATGCCAGCTGGGAGACAGAGGCAATGATACAGAAACATGGGCACACCGTGCAGGAACTCATGAGCAGGAGCCCATGAAATATTTTTGAGCCGAGGAGTATGATGCAGGAGCATCTACAACTCATCAAGCGAGCCAGCATGAAGCGGAGAACAGCTGGACAACACCAACACATATTACTTTTGAAATATTTTGGGAAGTTGTTGCACCGCCATTTAAATAAAGGCATTCATAAGAAGTGAACTTATACATTGTAATGGACCTTGAGACTTTAAGCTCTCGTCCTTAGGTAGCTGAGACATTTATTAGATTTAATGCAGGTAGATAAAATAATTAAGTATAGATTAGACAGTTTTACTTTCGTGAGGGCAAACAGAATATAGGCACCCTCCTTTGTATTATTGTAACAATTAGCATTAGCATTCATATGAGAAACAGGAGCAAGAAGTGAGCAAGCAGAGAACCTGTGTAGAACACCCATGTACAAATTGAATTAATAGAAGAGGGTCTTTGATTCAATTCCATGGCTGTTATTCTTCTTTGTGTGTTGTTGATATTATGTTGTTGCATATTTGCTTCTTGTTATGATTTTATGTTATATGTTGTGTATGTGATTGCATGGCAGGTTCGAAATCTGAGAGAATGAGGAAATGAGTTTCAATTGTTTCTCTATTTGAGCCAGGAGATTCCTGCATAGAGTGCAGTTGAATTCATCTGCATAGAGTGCGTTGATGAGGCTCAACAGTTTAACTCTCATTCCATTCAACCAGTAGTTGTTTTGGGTAGATAGAGCCATTCAAGGTGTGCGCAGGCTGGACGAGGTCTCAGAGTTGTGATTCTGAGCTAAGGCATTTACAGACTGCTGTTGCAGGAGTGCACAGGGTCAGAATTCCTCAACACTTGTCGTGCTTGAAGAGCATCTGCAAGGAGTGCGTGCAGGAAGCTTCCAGAAGAAGCTCTGAAGCTTTGAAAGCTTAGAAAAGATAGGCCTTCGAAGTAATCGAAGAGTAGTGGAGAGAACATTCGCGAACTGGTTGCAGGGGAGGCGAGCAGGTTGGCGGACGGGTCTCGTGGAGAGATGCTTCTTATTCGGGATTTGTGTAAGGAGGAAAAGTGGACGTGAAGTCTACAGTCCAGACGAAAGAACGTTCAAAGCTCAGATTGGATAGAAGCGTCGATTGAGTTCACAAGGGGTGTGATTCGACTCGTGGATTGGATGCATCGGGAGTTCACGAGGTAAGACTCCTACTTTCCGTAAAGGGAGATCGCGAGAAGCGAAGTCTCGACAATTTCATGAATAGTGTGGGTCATAGTAGGTGACGTGGCAGTTGATCTCGGGACTTTGGGTCTCAGGAGTTGAAGGGTCAAGAGATTGGTCTCGCGAGTGGCGAGGAAACGAGAAGACGAGAGAGAGCAAGTTTGTCGGCATCTCGACGTTTCGGGTCTCGGAGGTTGGGACTCCGAAGGTATAGTAACGCGAGTCGCGATAGCGCGAGGTCCCAATACGCCGAAGGAAGGTTAACGTTGACCAGAGACATCGGGTCTCGGGGATCTAAGGGTCTAATATTCAATTATTGAACTTGCGAAGTCGCAAAGAGCCGATCCTCCAATAACCAAGAAATGGAGGACTGCGAGAGTGGAAGAGTCACTGTGGGTATGAAGGATTTCCGCAAGGGGATCAGAAGAACCTTTGAGTTCTTCGGGCCGGGAAGAAAGAAGGTCCTGGTGGGAGCGAGTTGTCGCCAAGAGGGCCGCTTGCGTCACACACTCATTAAATTGGTCCAGAAAAATGTTCCTTACACGGGTCTTCTTTTAAGCCCTTTTCAGACCCTCTAAATGATGAAAATATTGTTGAGTGATCTTGTGGCCTTTCACGCTCGTTAAATTGAAATTTGAAGTCACGTCTATCCAGCGGTAGTTTACCCCTTTTTCGGTCCAGACGGTCAACTGTACGAAAAAAGGTATACTCTAAGGAACTCCAATTCTCTAGAAGAGTACCCCCAAGTATCATTTTAACCCTTTTTCGGGCCTAAGGGACTAAATGTACGAAAAAGGAACCCCCACGGAATCCATAGTTAATCTCTTTTCACACTCCCTAAAATTGAAAATATCGTCGAGTGACTTTATTCTTTGACACTCATTAAAATGGTCCAGAAGAACATTCCTGACGGAGTCCATAGTTAATCTTTTTTTAGACTCTTTAAAAATGAAAAAATGGCCGAGTGATCTTGTCTTTATCACACTCGTTAAAATGGTTTTGAATAGACGTCTTTTTGGTTCTAATTTACCCCTTTTTCTAACCGACTAAACTACCTTCGAAAAAGGTACCCCAGTGGAGTCTCCTTTTACTTTTTTTCAGACTCTCTAAATATGAAAACCGTCGAGCTTACCTTCTCTGGGCTCATTAAACTCACATCGAAGGATGTTACCATTGTGTGTTTTATTAATTGCATTTGCATACCCCCATATTTGGCCTAATGTCGGCTCCATGTTGCTCTCAACTGAACCATCCAAAGCATACCTTATACGCAAGCCCTGTAGCACTTTGCCTCTGCGTCTTGGCACCTTTGGCCCCTGGAGGATTTTTCCCGAGTGTCCTTACTTCGAACACCAGTCTTTTCCTTGCACCTTGAACTTGTATGTTTGCAACACTCGTTCCTCCTTTGTAATGTAACATTCTTTTATTCTTTTTACAAAATTATTGAAAAAGACAAAAAAATCAAATATACCCCAAAAAGAGGAAGGGAAAAAGCATTTTCTTTGTATTGGCAGCATAATGAGCCGCCCTTGGATAAAGCACATATGTTCATTTGTTCGAAAAACTATGGGATTTAATACGACCTTAGGAAGTTGTTCTCGCTACATAGAGTTGTGTCCTCCTCCATTTGGTTATTCTTCCAAACATATGGAGAGTTTGCGTTGCCTCCTGCCTCGTAAACTTATGTTAATGCCATGCTTCCTGAGTCTGATCATTTGTCGTGCTATTGTCCAAGGGAAGTTTTTACCAAGCCTGAGTTGGCCCCTCTACAATTTGTCTCTTTCCCTCATGCCCGACCATCCCGAAAGTCCAATCAATTCTTTCTTTGAAATCAATGAAGCCTTCAGTCTGATAATCAAGATTCTCTAGTCCATGACCGACGAGCCGCCGAAGACCTCTGGGTAGTGAATTTGTACACTCATATTACACTCCTACCTGAGTTTTGAAGATTTTGAAGTTGTTTCTCGAGCTCTGAAGACCTCATCTCCATCCATTGAGCCTTATCAGCGTCTTGAAGATGGATACTCTACGTGTATATCTTCTGATTTTGAGATGTAGCTCCATTGTGTATTGTCCGTGGCTACACTTTATATAGTTATATGACATGGATCTACAATGTATTTGATTGGTAGCCATGATTTTATTTTATCCTGAGCATGGGTATGCCTGCCTTGGTGAGACAATTATTATTTTGCAGACGACACCTCCCGATTTCTGGTCCCTGGGTTCACTTGTTCGGCACATCGATGAAGATTGTTAATGTATTTCGGCCATCATATGATATTCTAACCTCACACATTAGGGGGCATCTGTTATAACCCTAATTTTCACTAGACATGCTTACCTGGCATCAGGCCATCTCAGATTCCTTCTTTTCCAAAAAACTGTTGAACAACTCTTCTTAAAAACCCCTTTTATAAAGGCCCATGCGCCCTGCTACATCATTGCATACGTGTACATGCTATCTGACCCAAGACAGCCTGCATGTACCTACAAAAGGATGAAAAAAGGAAAGTTGTTGACAAAACACACAACTTTGGGTAAGTTAACTAAACCTTTCGGCCATGCATGGTCAAAAATTCGACCAAATACGTAGCTTCTTCTAGCCTATAAAAGAAGGGTTAGGGGTCCCATTTGGAAGAGGAGAATCATAGTAAAGAAACTATACTCGATTGAGCATTCCCTTTGTCCCAACCTTTAGCCATCCTTGTGCAAAGAGAAGTATAGAGAAAAGAAGTTGGAGGACAGTTGAAGAGGATCCTAGGACCAGGTTCATGGAGTAGTGGCCCGCTGCATCATTGTAAGTTTCTTTAGTGAAGTTAATAATAAAGAAGTATTTTTCTTGTCCCACCATATGAGGTTTTCATGGTTTATTGCGTACATGTTGATTAAATCTCTAACCCATTAATATATAGATCAAATGCATGTGGAGTTCTTTGTTTGTCTTGTGTGAATGCAGGTCAACCTTGGGAGGAGAGCTGTAGTCAAAGAGCGACCAAGCGTGAAGAAGGATCGATATCAAACGCCTGAAATAAGGTATGTTCACTTGATCTTCTTAACTACATATTTGCTTAAGAATAATGGGGATTAGGTCTGGGATGGCAGTAGAAAGTAGGAATCTTTAGGTCTTTTTTGCATGCAGGATAAAACCCTAAGTGCTAGTCCATAGAGGGATTTTCCACTCACAACATGGTGAAACTCCCAGAGTGACGTAACTTACAGACGTCACTTTTTGACATGGCACGGGTCAAGTGACAACCACGTGTCACTTAGATTCGTGATTTACATGTACCTCATTTGTTGATTTCATCTTGAAACTTGTCATTATCTGAATGTGCCATGTGTCCTTTCTGACGTGGTCTATCACATGTTTTTGCTGACCTGGTATGTTGACATATATCTCCCGATGTGATACATATTCATCTCCTTGATATAACGGTCAAAATACTATCCAAAATGTATCTCAGATCGACGGTTGAAAGTGACTTCATAATTTTGGCTTTCAGGATTTCAAGTAATTCGATATCTCCACTTCACAATTCTTCCGAAGTGAGATTCCCAAAGTGTAAAATCCTCACATATTTTAACCTGAAAAGAATGATGTTCGTTTGATCAATATCTTATATCGATGACTCGATCTATCTGTGATGCTTATTTTCCTTGATTTAAATCCAACGACCCTCCATATTTTCTTATCCTATCCTTCCACTTAATTTGATCCGATGACTGACGAAAATTTAGATAATCGAGATATCAGATCTTTCTTCTTATCCCATCCTTCCATTAAATTTGATCCAACGGTCGTGAAGAATCTTGAAGTAGATCAACGATCAAGGATGGATGTGGGGTCCTCAACTAGTACGACTTTTATGACTATCATCGAGTTCTGCAATGGAAACCACTCATTGGTAGTGGAATTGATTCCAACCTAAGATCTATTGTCGAGTGACCATCGATGGTCAATGTGGATTGTGGAAACACAACTTGCGAGTGGTTTAATTCATCACCCAAGCTACTCAATTTGAAGTTGTGCGATTGTGGGTGAGTCAACCACAATCATCGATCTTTGAACCTATAAGATCTGATGGTCCTAACTAATTGCAGGATTGGAAATAGCACATTGTTTAATTATCCTTTCACTCTTTGCAATCTATCCCTGCCATTGATCTGGCATTTTCATATCTAACAGTCAGGACTTAATTTGACTTAATATGATCATTTTTTGGATCAACCATAGTCATCTATATTTGATTTTATGAGATCTAATGATCTAGACTAATTGCGGGATTGGAACTAGTGAGTCGTTTAATTCTCCTTTTGCTCTCTGCAATTCATCCCTGTCGTTGATCTGTCGCATGCGTATCAATGGTCATGATTTGTTATGATCATTGACTAGTCCTCCAATGATCCTTTTGAGTTTCATCGTGAGATATCTTTTGAGCTTTGATCTTCATTCACTAACCCTCATGAGATTTATGTGCATCATCAGTTGTTGACATCAATGACAATACATCAATGATAGTATGTACAACAATCACCCCCCTTTGTCATTGAGGGAAACACTCTAACTTCGTACATACTCCCCCTGTGATGATGCTTTCCTTTATGAAGTTACTCTCCCCCTTTGACATCAATGGAAAAGGGTTGCTCCCCCTAGGGTAATGCTTCCCTGATTTTTAATGACGTTTTTTACTTACTCCTAATTTCTATTGGAGATTTTCAAAAGTAGTCCTAGGCAGAGGTTTTGTGAAAATGTTCACAATTTGTTCTTTGGTGTCTACATGCATTATTTTGACCACCTTTTAGGTAACCTAATCTATTAAAAAATGGTATTTGATCGTTATGTGTTTAGTTTTACAATGCATCACTGGATTTTTAGAGATGCTTATGGCATGAGTGTTGTAATGGTTACTAGTAATAGGATTGTTATATTTTATTTGTAGGTCTTCTAAAGTTTGTTTCATCCAAAGGACTTGTGTGTAACAGGATGCAGCGGAAATGTATTCTTCCTATGTTGTAGAAAGAGATGTGGATGTTTGTTTCTTGATTGACCATGCCACTAGAATTTTTCCCAAGAAAAATGCTCCTCTACTGGTGATTTTTCTATCATCTATGCTACCTGCCGAATCAACATCAATATCTGCAGTTAGGTTGAAATTTTTATCTTTTGGATACCACAGTCCAAATTATAGGGTTCCTGGAAAGTATATGAATATTGTTTTTACTTCTTTTAAGTGAGTTTCTGTAGGTGCATATTGAAATCTCCCCACAAGTCCTATAGCTTGCATGATGCCAGGTCTCGTTGTTGTTGAGTAGAGTAAATTTCCAATCATTGAGCTATACATTGTTTGATACACTTTTGGTGAGTCAACTTCTAGACTTAGCTTACATCCAGTGACCATGGGATTACTCATGGGTTTACTGTCTTCCATTTAAAATTTCTTCAAAATGTCTTTCGTATATTTGGTTTGTGAAACAAATATTCCATTTTTTGTTTGATTTACTTGTAAACCTAAGAAAAATGAAAGTTCTCCTAGCATAGACATTTCAAACTCTTCTTGCATTTTAGTTGTAAATTTCATATTTTGATCCTCAATTTTGATATATAGGTTGATTATAGTAGTCCCTCTCTTGTATACATGTTTTTGTAGATACTGATCAAGCCTACAGAACCATGCTCTGGGGCTTGTTGAAGACTATACAGGGCCTTTTTCAGTTTGCACACATAGTCCTAGTTTTCTAATAAAATGAATCCTTCTCATTACTCAACGTACACTTCTTATTCTAGTGTTCCATTAAGTAATGTTTATTTGACATCCATTTGATAGATTTTGAAATCTTTGAAGCATGCAAATGCTAGGAACATTCGAATGGCCTCAATTCTTGCTACAAGAGTGAAGGTTTCTTCAAAATCAATACCTTCTACTTGTGAATATCCCTTGCAGACTAATCTGGCTTTGTTCATTATAATTTCCCCATTTTCATTTAATTTGTTCTTGAAGATCCACTTAGTTCCTATCACATTCTTGTTCTTGGGTCTTGGAACTAGTTCCCAAGTCTGATTCTTTTCTATTTGATCTAGTTCTTCATTCATTGATTTTATCCAATCTTTACTTTTGACAACTTCTTTAACGTATTTAGGTTCAATTAAGGATAACATTGCTTGTTCTGAGTCAAAGTCTAGTCTCCTTCTTGTTTCTACTCTTGCACTTTTATCTCCAATGATCTGTCTTTTAGGATGATTCTTCTAAACACTTTTTGATGGATCTCTTGGCAAGGGAGTTTCTTCATTGTTTTCTTCATCAGTGTTTGGTTCATATTCCTGTGTTTCATCATCATTTTCTTGTTGAGATTATACATCATCCTCCTTTTGTTGAGATTTTATATCATCATCTTCTTGTTGAAATTTTTTATCAAAGCCTTGGGATATGCCCTTTTTTAGATCATCGATTTTTACATTTGCACTTTCCACTATTTCTAGTAGTCTAAGATTATAACATTTGTATGCCTTTTTATTCGACGAGTATCCTAATAATATTCCTTTATCGGATCTTGGGTCAAACTTTCCTAGGTTATCTTCATTATTCTTTATGTAACATTTACTTCCAAAAATTCTAAAGTATTTTATAGAGGCTGGCCTCCCAAACCATAGTTCGTAAGGGGTTTTGTCATGATTGGGTCTCAACTGAGATCTATTAAGTATGTAAATTGTTGTGTGGATTTCATCTTTCCAGAATTTGTCTGGAAGTTTGGCTTCATTTAGCATAGTTCTTGCAACTTCTTGAACTGTTATGTTTTTCCTTTCTACCACTCCATTTTGTTGACGAGTCCTAGGAGCTAAAAACTGTCTTTTTATGCCATGGTTTTCACATAATTGAGTGAACTCTTTAGAGGTGAATTATCCTCCATTGTCTGATCTTAGACATTTAACTTTGAGATCTGTTTCATTTTCTACAAGAGCTTTAAATGTTTTGAATTTCTCAAAGGCTTATGATTTTTCTTTTAAAAAGAAAACCCAGGTCAGTCTTGTGTAATCATCAAAAATCAACATAAAATAATGTTCACCATAAGTGATTTTGGTTCTGGTAGGTCCACATAGATATGTGTGAATATGCTCTAATGGTTTTGTTGTGGAATTTTCTTTTTTTTTTAACCTAACTGTTGTTTTCCTTCCTATTTGAAAATGTTTACAAATGGGATCTAAAGGCTTAATCATTTTTGGTACGTCCCTGACTACCTCTTTCTCATTGGCTTTGATCAAGTTGTCAAATATTAAATGTCTCAACATTTTACTCCATAGCCATCTTTCATCTAGTTGGCATAAACAACATTTATATTCTTCATCTATATTAAGGATGTACACATTGCTAGATGTTCTTGGTGCAACTTCCACTGTCTTTCTAGTGTTAAGAACCAAATATCAATACAACATAGAAAAACCTCATAAAAAGTACTCAACACCTTGAAAAAGAGATAATTTCAGATAATAAGCCTCTTCGAGGGGGAAACCTCCTTTTACCCCACTTAAATGTTCAAGTACTAGATGATTCCAAATGAAAATGTCTCCTTGGTATATATAGGAGACTAGGAGGTATAATTACAACTAATGGACTAAATCCGACATAAATAAAATAACATTACTAATGCAATATGCCCCAATTAAGGGGTAATGAGCCAATATTAGGGCTTAACATGCCCCTCCCCTTGATACAAGTGTTGTCTGCAATGCTTGAGTAACTCTGGATGCTTCTGTATAAAATACTCATCTTCCCAAGTGGAATCTTCAGCCAATAGTTTCCTCCATTTAATCAGATACTCTGAAATGGATCTATTCCTCAGCTGGCGAATTCTTGTGTCAGTGATGACTTCAGGCTCCAATATGATTTTTCCTTCCTCGTCAAGTTCTAGCAATATAGTTTGAACTGGGATCTTGTTGCCTATAACCTTCTTTAAGCATGAAACATGGAAAACTGGGTGTACTCATGAAGATGCAAGAAAATCCAATTCGTAT
>ML787582.1:742165-764368 GCA_009831015.1 Picea engelmannii
GAAGTAGGGGATTGGGTGTTTTTAAGACTACAACCATACAAACATATGTCCCTCAAGAAATCCAAGAAGGATAATAAATTATCACCAAAGTACTATGGCCCTTATAAGGTGTTGCAAAATATTGGTACTATGGCATACAAATTAGACCTTCCTGCATCTTCACAAGTACACCCAGTTTTCCATGTTTCATTCTTAAAGAAGGTTATAGGCGACAAGATCCCTGTTCAAACTATATTGCCAGAACTTGAAGAGGAAGGAAAAATCATATTGGAACGTGAAGCCATCACTGACACAAGAATTCGCCAGCTGAGGAATAGATCCATTTTAGAGTATCTCATTAAATGGAGGAAACTACCGGCTGAAGATTCCACTTGGGAAGATGAGTCTTTTATACAGAAGCATCCAGAGTTACTCAAACATTGCGGACAACACTTGTCTCAAGAGGAGGGCATGTTAAGCCCTAATATTGGCTCATTACCCCTTAATTGGGGCATATTATATTAGTATTGTTATTTTATTTATGTCGGCTTTAGGTCATTAGTTGTAATTATACCTTCTAGTCTCCTATATATACCAAGGAGACATTTTCATTTTGAATCATCTTGTACTTGAACATTTAAGTGGGGTAAAAGGAGGTTTCCTTCTCGAAGAGGCTTATTATCTGAAATTATATCTTTTTCAAGGCGTTGAGTACTTTTTCTGAGGTTTTTCTATGCTATATTGGTATTTGGTTCTTAACATTATGTTGGGAATTACATCAAGTCCTGCACTGCTTGCACCATTTCCAAACCGACCATCAAGAATCAAGGCCTCTATACTCTGCTTCCTACTCCCAGTCGACCTTGGGAATCCATCCCTATGGATTACATGTCAGGCCTTCCTTCTACTAAGCATGGAAATGACTATGTTTTTGTGGTCGTCAATAGATTCTCGAAGATGTCCATTATGATGGCCTTCAAGAAGAATATCACAACAGTAGCCACTGCAAAACTCTTCTTTGAATGAGTGTGGGTACACTTTGGGATGCCACAGTGTATCATCTCATATCGGGACAGTAGGTTCCCCAATACATTTGGTCCAACCTCTGGTCGATGCTGGACACCAATATCACCAAGTCCACAACTTTCCATCCGCAAACTGATGGCCAAACATAGGTCGTGAACTAGATGATCATACACATTCTATGCATGTACAACTCAAAGCATCCACGCACATGGGTTGAGAGCATCCCCTATGTACAACACAACTACAACCGGGCTCTCCATAGCTCAACCAGCCACATCTCCTTTCAGGTGGGCTTGGGATTCCAACCACAATGTCCCATTGATGTAGACATGCCATTTGTGGCTACTTAGGAAGATTCAGCTCATGTCCAGTCTGAGGCTGACAAGGAAAATTGTTTCATTGAACTCATTCAACACATCAACCAATAGGTTCATGACATCTTGGATAGAGGCAATGCTAAGTATAGGCAGCGACATGATCAACATTGAGTGCCACACAATTTCCAAGTGGGCGACAAAGTGTGGCTACATTTGTAAAAGGAGCGCCTCGCTGGACCCCACTGCAATATTTTCCCGCTCCGATATGGGTCATACACCATCACCAAGGATATAGGGGATAATTCCTTTGAGCTCAACATTCCACCATTCCTTGGTCTGTACCCAGTGTTCAATGTGGACCGCCTTCGGCCCTACTTTCCACCTTTACTAGACACATCTAACATGGCAGAACAACTCACACCAATAGAGTTAAATCCAGATTGCATGGAACAAGAAAAAATTGATCAGATCATGGATACACATATCAAGCGCACCCAAAAACAAAGGATACCACTATATCGAGTCGTCAAAGCAAGCTAACTCCTCCACCAAGGAAAGTGGCTCACTAGGGACCAAGTTCAGTAGAAGTTTCTTCATCTCATGGAGGAACTCAACACAATGGGGACCATTTATTCCTAATGGGGGAGGAATGATCTAGGTGGATATTGGTTTCCACCCAACTATTCCACTTGGACCCCTACCATTTCTTCTTTCAGTTTTTCATTTTCCGCACAATTTACTATCTTTAGCAGTTTTTCAGGTCCTGAACTTCCGGAGCCGTTTTGAGGCCCTAAATGAGGTTTTTTGAGAAAATGGGTACCAACATGGAACGAGGTGAATGAATTTCAATGTTGCTCACCCAAAATTTGTATTCCTCAGATAGATAATTCTAACGAGGTATTGAGCGTGTCAAACATAGATCGTATGTTAAAGTTACATCCCCGAGAAGTTGACATACCAATTTACCCAAACGGGGCCCATAGTCTTGGAGTTTCATCTCCTAGGGTTAGGTCTTTGGATGTTTAGGGTTTTCCATTGTTTCTCAATAATAATAGGCCTTCGAGCCTCATTGTAAAAAAGTTCAGAGGCTAGTATCCACCACATATCTTCTCAGAGATAAGCTACTAGCACCCTAGCTAGTTTATTTCCATTCTGTCTATAAGTGTATTTTAGTCATTTGTTATTAATGAAATGAAGACTTATTTCCATTGCATCTCTACATTTATGTGTATTTATGTATTTCATTGTGTTCCTACATAAATCTGGATCAGACGTAGATCTTCCAATGTGATACATATTCATGTCCTTGATCTAACAATCAGAATACTATCCAAAATGTATCTCAGATCGATGGTTGAGAGTGACTTCAGAATTTCGTCTTTCAGGACTTCGGGTAATTCAATATCTCGTCTTCACAATTCTTATGAAGTTAGATTCCCGAAGCATAAACTCCTCACATCTTTTAAACCGAAATGAATGATATTCATTTGATCAATATCTTAGATCGACGACTCGATCTGTCTACGATGCTGCTTTGCCTTGATTTAAGTCCAATGACCCTTCAACTTTGCTTATCCTATCCTTCAACTTAATTTGATCTGACGTCTGAAAAAAATTCAGATAATCGAGATATCAGATCTTTCTTCTTATCCTATCCTTACATTTAATTTGATCCAACAGTTGTGAAGACTCTCGAAGCAGATCAACGATCAAGGATGGATGTGGGGTCCTAAACTAGCACAAATTTTATGACTATCATCGAGTTCCACAATGGAAACCACTCCTTGGTAGTGGAACTAATTCCAACCATAAATCTATTGTCGAGTAACCATTGACAATCGATGTGGATTGCGGAAACACAACTTGGGAGTGGTTTAATTCGTCACCCAATCTCCGCAACTTGAACTTGTGCGATTGTTGGTGAGTCAACCACAATCATCAATCTTTGAACCTATAAGATCTGATGGTCCTGAATAATTGTGGGATTGGAAATAGCACATTGTTTAATTATCCTTTCTCTCTGTGGAATCTATCCCTGCCGTTGATCTGGCGTTTGCATATGTGACATTCATGACTTAATCTGACTTAATCTGATCATTTGTTGGATCAACCACAATCATCGATATTTGAGTTTATGAGATCTGAGGATATAGAATAATTGTGGGATTGGAACGAGCGAGTCATTTAATTCTCATTTCTCTCTCCACAATTAATCCCTGCCGTTGATCTGGCGCATGCATATCAACGGTCTTGATTTGATCTGATCGTTGACTAGTCCTCTAACGATTCTTCTGAGTTTCATTGCTCCATCTCTTTTGAGCTTTGATCTTCATTCGCTAACCCTCCTGAGATTTATGTGCATCATCGGATGTTGACATCAATGAAAGTATGTCCAACAAAGATTACAATGTTTAATGTTACAAATTCAACAACTATGGTCATAAATCTAGTGAATGTAGATTGCCAAAATATGATAACAGGATACATATTCCCAATAATAAAAAAGTATGGAAGAAAAAGTAAACTGAGTGGAATATATCCTTATATGCAATAAATCAAGGATGTTAGTGGTATATAGACAATGGATGTTCCAAACACATGACTGGAGATCAAAGAAAATTTCTCAAGTTAAACAAGAAAGGAAAAGGAAAAGTAACTTTTGGAGATAATATGTCAGTCAAAATACTAGAAAAAGGCACTCTCAGTTTAAGAAATAATAAAACCAAAGCAACATATGTACTTTTGGTAGTAAATATCAAACCTATTCTCCTAAGTGTAAGTCAGACATGTGATCAGGGTCACATACTTAATTTTGATTCTCAGAAATGTGAGATAAAAAAAAAGGACACTGGAAAGCTAGTTGCAGTTGCACCAAGAACATCTAGAAATGTGTACATCCTTAATATAGATGAAGAAGAAAAATCTTGTTTAAGACAAGTAGATGAAATATGGCTATGGAATAGAAGGCTGGGACAATTAAGCTTTGAAAACTTGATCAAATCCAATGAGAAAGAGGAAGTTAGGGACCTGCCAAAAGTGATTAAGCCTTTAGATTCTATTTGTAAACATTGTCAAATAGGAAAGAAACCAAGAGTTAGGTTCAAAACAAAAGCTCATTCCACAAAAAAAACATTAGAACTTATTCACGCAGATATATGTGGACCTACTAGAACTAAAATTACTCATGGTGAACAATATTTTATGTTTGTTTTTTATGATTACACCAGATTGACCTGGGTATTCTTCCTAAAAGAAAACTCAGAAGCCTTTGATAAGTTTAAAACATACAAAGTCCTTGTAGAAAATGAAATAGATCTCAAAATTAAATGTTCGAGATCAGGCAATGGAGGAGAATTAACCTCTAAAGAGTTCATTCAATTTTGTGAAAATCATGGTATCAAAAGACAGTTTTCATTTCCCAAGACTTCTCAAAAGAATGGAGTGGTAGAAAGGAAAAACATAACAGTTCAAGAAGCTACAAGAACCATGCTAAATTAAGACATGATTGTTGATTAAGGTTGGTTGTCATTGATGTCAACCCTTGAAAAAATCCTCATAGCACAAAGGTTAGGTAATGGACCCAATATTGTTTGATGTAAAAATGACTCATTATTGTATTTTCATGGTTGATAATAAGTAGAAATGGATGAAGTCCAAAGTGGTCCCCTTATGGTGAAAGCCCTCACGGGAAGACGCTTTGCGGATTGAGTTATCCTAGAAGTATGGTCAGAGAACCCATGATTATTTATGGAATAATGAGATGAATTTCAGTGAATTTGTCATTGAAACTATCCTAGATGGATAGTGCTTGTCATGCCATTTCTGGTGGTATGTGTAACGTTACATAACTCCTCACAGTTAGAGAGTTATGGCCATGAGAAGTTGGTGAAATTAGGTTTGGGTAATGGAACCAAGTTTGTTTGATGGATAATGGTATGATTTTTGATATATTTTCAGGTAATACTATTCTATATGGATGGTACATGTCATTCCATTTCTAGTGGTATGTGGAATGTCACATAAATCCTCACGGTTTGAGAGTTGTGGCCTTACGAAGTTGGAGGACCCTCTTATGTCATTTAGAAGCCCCAAAAGGTCAAAGTAGTCAAAGTGGTTTAAGAGATTTTAAAAGGTAAATAATAAAGTGAATTGATGAGTGTTCTATAATTCAAAGTGAATAGAAAATAAATTATTTAAATAATAAATTTAATGGAGAAATTAGAAGTGGGTTAACCCTAAAATAAGGAAAGTAGGCAAAGTGACCTAGAAAATGTTTTTAAGGAGCTACTTCGAGAGTATAAATAAGAGGCACAACTCTCTCATTTTAGACATACTTGAGCATATTGAATACCTATAGGTTTCTGAGGTAACCAAAGGGTATATAAGCTGAATTTCTGAGGGAAGGTGAAGAAAAGAAGGTCAGAATTCAAGGAAGGATAAATTCTTTTGATGATGCTTTCTAAGGTATGTTATTTACAGGCCATCTCACCATTTTAGAAATAACTTTTAAGACCGTGAATTTATATTCCATTGAGGAAACATATCCAAGTATCAGTGGGAAAAAAATCATCTTTTGGGTCGTTGCATTTTTGGAATTACACTACGTGGAAAATAGGGTTTGTGGCTAGTCCTGAAACTAGTCAAAAACAGGTGTTTCAGGTAAAAACATCATAACTTATTCATAATAGATCCAAATTCAGTAAGAAAAACTATGTTGGTTATAGTACATTCTGTAGTATTCTGTGTAACAGTTTCAGATCGATTCAACAAATATTCCGTGTGGGGCATGCTCTACAAAGTCGCTCTCTAGAATACGACAAAATTCAACAAGGTATGCCATTATTTCTATAACTACATTTATGAGAGGTTACAAGTATTGACACCTGGAGGAATTGCATAAAGCACATTGAATAACATTGTGTATCAGTTTCAGATATTTATTCATTACAGGCACAAAGTTATGATTATTTAAAGTTAGGGTTGTTGACTAATACAAAACTAGTCTTGTGAGACTAAAGAAAATTTTGATGTAAATGCTACTCTCTTGTTGTTTAAAGTTAAGGTTTGAAGGTATGTGATCATATACACCAGGTCTATTACAATGTTATAAATCATATTTGGATGATGAAATTGATGAGGGATTTTGGTTGAGGTACAAGTTGGGTACATGGTTGAGACAAGTAGTTGATGAGTTGACACATACATGAGGTGTATAGTTGATAATGTTGGTACATATTGATGAGTCATAGTTGATGAGTAGTTGATACATGATTGGTACATACTTGGTACATAGTTGGTTGCACTTGTTTATGGTACAGGTTGATTACAGATTGAGGTACAGGTTGATGCATGGTTGATGCATGGTTCAGGTTTAGAGCAGTATATCTCACAGTGATAGTGTGATAGTGGTTCCATCATTCTAATTCTACTTCAGGAAAGTTGGATGGGGAAAGGACTGGTTGTTGTATCCACTTTCCAGTTGTAGCCGAAGAACATAGGGGATTGTATCCTCCTTCTGGTTGTAGCCAGAGAATTGGGGAGTTGGAGCTTCCCTCAGGTTGTAGCTTGAGAAACTAGGGGGTTGGAGCCTCCTTCCAGTTGCAGCTAGAAAAAAAGGAATTTGTTGCTTCCAATGAATGTAATTCTTCAAGACATATAAGAAAAAACATTATGTGGTTTTCTCCCGATTTGAGTTTCCACGTAAAACATGGGTGTACTGTGTATGTGTGTGATTGTTCATTTCTTATTTCTCATTATTGGATAATAATTGTACATTGATATAACACTTGGATTATTTGAAGAAAAATGATTATAATTGTGCTATTACTAATTCACCCCCCCTCTTAGTAATCCAAAAATTGGTATCAGAGCAAGTTCCTTCAGAAATCAGTTTAACCACAAAAAGGTAGATCATGGAGAGTACCAACTTGTATAAAAATGGAATACCATAGTTTGATGGATAGAAGCATGCTTTTTGGAGCATAAGGATGAAGAAATATATACAGGAACAGAGATTTCAAGTTTGGAAATCAATTGTAGATGGATACACAGCACCAACAGTTCCACCAACAAATGGAAAAGCAGTGAAACTTGGTGAGAATAATTCCAAAGCCAAAAATGCACTTTTGAATGGTCTCAGTGATATAGTATTCACTAAAGTTGCACATTGTAAATCCTCTAAAGAGATTTGGGAAAAGCATCGAAATATTTATGAAGGAGATACACAAGTCAAAGAAGCAAAGCTTCAAACTTACAAAGTCAATTCAAACAACTAAAAATGAAGGAAGATGAGAATATTGCATCCAACTTATTCCGAGTCGATGAAACAGTGAATGCAATCATAGGATTGGGAGAATAAATCGAAGAATATGTAATTGTTCAAAAGGTACTAATATCTCTTCCTATGAGATTTAACCCTATGATAGTAGCACTAGAAGAAAGATCAGATCTAAACTCAATAAACATGGACAAACTGTATGAAATCTTCACAGCATATGAAATGAGAATTGAACAGGAAAATCCATATGTAAAAGAAGAAGCCTTCAAAGCATCCAAAAGATCAAAGAAAAAGAAAAAGGAACAAGAATAATATAGAAGCAATAGTGACATCTTGGAAGATGATGAAGAAGTGGCCAACTTCATCAAAAGACTAAACAAGGGAACCGACGGTAGGTATAGAGGTAAGCTTCCTTTAATTTGTTTTAATTGAGATGGTATTGGTCATTTTGCTAACAAATGTCCTCATAAGAAAAAGAGAAATGATGAAGGTTACTCAAAAGGAAAACACCCATATAAAGTCAAAAGAACTACAAAGAAAGTTTTCAAGAAAATCTTATGCACCAAAGAAGACATCTCATCATCAGATGAATATGAAGTCAATGACAGTGAGACAGGAAGAGTTATATTCCTGACAGTAAAAGAATCTGACAAAGAAGACTCCAAAGAAGAATATGAAGAAGCTGAAGAATAATATGAAGAAGTTGAAGAAGAAATTGAAGAAGCAGAAGTTGACTATCAAGAAGAATTAATGTGTGCCATGGAAGTTATCAAAAGAGAAAATAAGAAAAACAAGAAACTACAAGCAAAACTAGAGAAGAAAAAGGATACTCGAGAACTAGAACAAATGATCACAAAATTGAAGGTTCAAATAGAAGAAGATAAAAGAATTGATGAAGCACTCAAAGAAAAGCTAGAAGAAAAGGACAAGATCATTGGAAACTTGGAAGTAGAGGTTGTCGCACTAAGAAAGGACATTCAAAATAAAAATATGCAGAATAGCTCAAAAGTTCTGGATGACATTATCAGTAGTCAAAAATCCCATCTTGACAAGTCCAGACTTGGATACAATCAGACAGAAAAGGGATCAAGCTCCAAAACAACAGAGAAAGAAACATATCCAAAAATTTATGCAGAAACAATCAAAGAGGATAGGAAGATATACAAGGAAGATTGCAAGGACACTCCACCAAGAATATTCAGATTTCAGAATCAACAATAGACAGATAGGCCTCAAGAAGAAGAAAGATTCATAAGAGCACCTCCTTTTAGAAGATCTTCAACTCCCAGGTATCAAACTATATTTTTTGGTTTATGTTATGCATGTAATAATTTTAGACATAACGCTGTGAATTTCAGAGATAACAATAGGAACAATAACAACTTTGAGAGTGATACACAAAGGGGTTTCAAGAATACCTACTGAAACACAAAGAATAAGTTACAAAAGGTTTGAATCTTTGAGCACTGAAGTGGAATGTTACAAATGTAATAATGTTGGACACATGGCCGAATATTGTAGAATGACAATCCTTCCTAAAGAACCTCAACAGAATAACAACAGTCACAGAGAGGAACCTCAAAAAATGACATGGATAAGAAAGCAAGATCAGTATAGCAATGAAGAATGCACAATTTCTCTAACATCTAAGAAGAAGAAACATGGTTAGCATGTTGAAAGTGGATGTTCAAAACACATGACAGGTGATAGAGACAAGTTTCTTACATTACAAAAGGAAATATATGGATCAGTCTCCTTCGGAAATGATGATTCAACCAAAATCATTGGAAAAGGCACAGTCTGAATTGGGAACAAGAATGAAAAGGCAAAAAATGTTCTAATAGTAGAAGATATGAAACATAATATTCTAAGTGTGAGTAAAATGTGTGACCAAGTTCATAAAGTTACTTTCGATTCACAAAAGTGTGAGATAATAAAAGAAGGTTCACGGAAATTGGTCGCTACAGTGGCAAGAACTTCAAGCAACATATATGTGTTAAGTGAAATTGGAAATGAAAAGTGTTGTCTATGAAAGGAAGATAAAAGTTGGCTATGGAATAGAAGAATGGGGCACATACATTTTGATAATCTTGTCAAAGTTAGAAAAAGAGAAGAAGTCACATAAATGCCCCAAATCACGAAACCAACCGACACTTTATTGAAGCATTGTCAACAAGGAAAGAAAACAAAGACCATGTTTAAATCAAAGGAATATTCAACGACAAGGCCACTGGAAATTGTTCATACTGATCTAGTTGGACCAACTAAAACAAAGCGCTTAAAAGGTGAGAAATGCTTCATGTTATTGGTTGATGATTATACAAGAATGAATGGAGTTTTCTTTCTCAAGAATAAGTCAAAAGCTTTTGAAAACTTCAAGATCTACAAGGAAATGGTTGAAAATGAAATGGATTCAAAAATCAAATGCTTGAGATCTGATAATGGAGAGTTCACCTCAAAGGAATTTATGGACTGTTGGAGCATAACCCTAACTTACATTAGTTTATACCTAGCTTAGACTCCTATATCTTTCTAATAAATTCATTTACACTTTATTTCACCTAATTTGGCCACATAGAGAAGAAGGGCGCCTCATCCCTAGATTTTAGGGAAAACTGTTATTTTTAAATCAAGACTCAACTCTCGGTTCTTGATTTTCTTGATTTATTCATGATTTATTCCAACTCCCCCATGAAAAAACTCATCTATTATTGGGGAATGCACACGTCCTCTTTGAGTGAGAGATTTATTCCTTAATTAATGATTTTTGTCGTTACTATTATTAGTAACTACTATTTCGGGTTAGTTAAGTGAGTTGGAACTACTTCTCTTGTCAGTTAAGTGATCTTAAGTGAGCTAATTCACATTAATTAGTGTGTGACATGTATCTTTAGTGGTCTAGGTCGAACTATGTGGTCTCCCTTAGCTTATGACACCTATTTTACCTATTTCTAGCTTCTTTTGACTAGAATTTCTATGTTGGAAATTCTATATATTCACCTCCTCTCTTCTTTTTGAGGATGGTTTCTCATGTATATTCATTTTTTATTAATATAATTCTCTGATTTATGGAGAAAAAACTTTCTCTCATCTCTTGAATATCAACAAATTGTTTGTGCTCAATTTAACTAGAATTCTAGATCTATCAGGGTTTCTGTAGGAATTCTACATGGTATCAGAGCTAGATTGAATCTAGTGGATTGTACACGGTTTTATTTGCAGGTATAGATCATCGGGAGACACAAAAAGCAGAAATGGATCATCTCTCTCAGCCCACAAAACTCATTCTAAATCCTTTCAATTACTTAGAATGGAAGACAGAGATCTCTCTGCTCCTCCGAAGCAAAGGGATTTACCGAGTAACAATGGGAACGAAGAAAGAACCGACTGTTGCAGTGGAGAAGATAAAGTATTTCAATAAATTATATGGAGCAATTGGGCTGATATTCCTATCAATTTATATAGATATCCTCTTTCATGTCAGTAGAGCCACTACTCCCGATGTGGTCTGGACCACATTGGAAGGACTATTCGGCAAGCAAGATGCAATGAGAGTGCATCAACTAGAGAATGAACTCATATCCCTAAGTCCAATTCATTTCAGCAACCTGGAAGAATTCTTTACCAAGTTCAAATCCATCCTCATTGAACTTAATGCATGTGGAGTCACTAAAGAGGAATAACAACTCATCATTTCAATTCTCTCGAAATTAGGCCCTGAATATTCTGTATTTGTGTCATCTATTCAAGCATCTAAATTGACTTAGGAAAAATGGAAAATGCCTCCATTGAATGATTTCATTGCAACATTGACTCAAGAGAAAGATAATTTAGTCCAAATGGGTGCCATCAAGCGTTCTAATAACCAAGCACTTGTGGCTACTAATGCTCCAAAGAGCAGTGGAAAAGACAAGAAAAAAGGAACGGGTAAATTTCTTGAATCGAAGAAGGAGAGATCCGCACAATCTTCAGATAACTCTTCTGAGCCTAAGGGTAAGAAGAATAAGAAGGAAAGAACACTTTGCATCTACTATTTCAAAGGTTTTCATCCCGAAGAAAATTGCATGAGGAAGACTATCGATGAGATGGCTAAGCAATTGCAGCAACACAATCTCACGGTGCCCGAAAATGCAAAGAAGAAAGATGATAATAGAAAGGGAGGGAGAGCACGAGATGGTCATKCTTTAATGGTTGTCACATCCACTCCATCATCTTGGATCCTTGATTCAGGTGCATCGAACCATATGGCTGCATCAAAAGATGAATTTTCATCCATCGAAGAAAGCACCAGATCCCCAATCTACTTGGGAGATGCCACACCCGCAAAGGTGTGCGGAGAAGGAATTGTTGATCTTGAAGGGGGATGCTTCACCAATGTGCTTCATGTTCCCTTGTTGTCTGCAAATCTTCTCTCGATATATCATATCACTCATTCCATCTCTAGAAGGAAGGTGGATTTCACTCTGGACTTCGCAGTGATTACCGACATTTCCACAGGCTCACAGCTTGCACATGGAATTGCAGATCACGGTTCTCATTTGTATTTCTTCTCCCACTTTGTTCCTAAATATATTAGAACTATATTTATATCAAAATATAATGATATCAATAGTTTATGGCATGAAATATTTGGCCATCTAAACTATAAGTACTTGCATCAACTCAACAAGGAAAACATGGTAGAAGGATTGCCAGCTATTAAATTCACAAGCGGTGTATGTCAAGGATGCATTCTTGGCAAGCATCCAAAGAAAAAGTTTGATAAAGGGAAGGCATAGAGAGCTTCTTCACCTCTTGGGATGATTCACAGTGACATCATGGGCCCATTCCCTCATCCTTCAATCAGTAAGGCTCGATATGTACTCACCTTCATAGATGATTTCTCTCGCTTTACTTGGGTATTTTTTTTTAAATTAAAGTCGGAAGTATTTGAATGCCTTATAGAATTTAAAGCACTTGTTGAGAATGAGTCTGGGTGTAAGATTAAGATACTCCGTAATGATAATGGGGGGGAGTATGTCAACAAATATGTGCAGTAACTTTGTATTGATGTAGGTATACAACTACAACACACAGTGCCATATACACCACAACAGAATGGTGTTGCGGAGAGGAAAAACTGGTCCTTAAAAGAGATGGCCAATTGTATGCTACAATCGAAATCATTAGCTCCAAATCTATGGGCTGAAGCTATTAATTGTGCAGCATACATTCAGAACCGAGTTCCTCACAAATCACTCAAAGGCACCACTCCTTTTGAATGTTGGACCGGTAAGAAACTGAAAGTGTCACACTTTCGTATTTTAGGTTCACGAGCATGGGCTCACATTCCGACAAATAAGAGGAAGGATTTGGAGCCTCAAAGTGTTGAATGAATATTTTTTGGATATCCTGAAGGTGTCAAAGGATATAGATTGCTGGACTCTCACACTGAAAAGTTCATTCTAGCTCGAAGTGTAAAGTTTGAAGAAGAATCACTGCATGATTTTTCAAAAGACCCTGTCGAGGAACCGCTTGTTGTCATTGATGAGGAGGAGTCAGAAACTTCTTCGAGCACTTCAGAGAAGCCATCAGAGAAGAATTTTGGGTATGATATAGAGGATAAGGAGTAGGTCATGGCTTCTCCAACTCAGTTTCCAACTTGGGCAGAGAAAACTCTGCAAGATGCGGGTGAACTAGTCAGTGATCCTGCAGATACAAGAAGGACTAGATAACAGTTTTTTGGGGCTCCTCAAGCCCTGGCTGGTTCATATCCAAAGTCAGACTCTGAGGCTACTGGAAACCCACTTTGGGAGGCTTCCATGGATGAAGAGTACTCTTCTCTTATGGACAACAACATATGGGACTTGGTTCCACTTCCAAAAGGAAGAAAGCTTGTTCGATACCGATGGATATATAGAACAAATATTTCTACAGATGGTGAGATCAGAAAGTACATAGATCGACTTGTTTCAAAAGGATACTCACAGGTACATGGCATAGAATACACAGAGACATTTGCACCTGTTTCAAAAATGGACTCCATTCAACTAGTTTTGGCCATTGTCGCTTCTCGCAGATGGGAAATTCATCACATGCATTACATCCACGAGCTGATCCATGATAGAGTCATTTCACTGTAGTACTACCCCACAGAGTAGCAGGTTGCAGACATCTTCACCAAGTCCTTCACTGAAAATAAATTTTCAGAACTAAGAGCTATGCTTAGAGTGGTGGAGACAATTGAGTAGGCCACTTTTGGCCACTCAACATTTTTTTTCCTCTTTTGGGGGGGGGGAGTTTCTCCACGAGGTTTTCCCTCTTTCCACTTTTCATGAGGAGTTCTTTTATGTAATCAGTACCTAAAATGGCCAAGTTTCCAGGACTCAATTTTTTTGTCATTACAGTTAGGCTTAAGGTGGGGTGTTAGAGCATAACCCTAACTTACATTAGTTTATACCTAGATTAGACTCCTAGATCTTGGTTAATACATTCATTTACACTTTATTTCACATAATTTGGCCACATAGAGAAGAAGGGCGCCTCATCCCTAGATTTCAGGGAAAACTGTTATTTTTAGATCAAGACTCAACTCCCGGTTCTTGATTTTCTTAATTTATTCATGATTTATTCCTACTCTCCCATGAAAAAACTCATCTATTGTTGGGGAATGTGCACCTCCTCTTTTAGTGAGAGATTTATTCCTTAATTAATGATTTTTACCATTACTATTATTAGTAACTACTATTTCGGGTTAGTTAAGTGAGTTGGAACTGCTTCTCTTGTCAGTTAAGTGAGATTAAGTGAGCTAATGCACATTAATGAGTGTGTGACGTGTATCTTTAGTGGTCTATTTCGAACTATGTGGTCTCCCTTAGCTTATGACACCTATTTTAGCTATTTCTAGCTTTTTTTTACTAGAATTTCTATGCTGGAAATTCTATATATTCACCTCCTCTCTTCTGTTTGAGGATGGTTTCTCATGTATATTTATTTTTGATTAATATAATTCTCTGATTTATGGAGAAAAAACTTTCTCTCATCTGTTGAATATCAACAAATTGTTTGTGTTCAATTTAACTAGAATTCTAGATCTATCGGGGTTTCTGCAGGAATTCTACATGGACTATTGCAGCAATCATGGGATAAAAAGGAAATTATCCATTTCTAGGACACCTCAACAGAATGGAGTTGTTGAAAGAAATGAATAGGACAATACAGGAAATGGCTTGAACAATGTTAATGGATTCAAAATTGACAGATATTTTTTGGACACGGGCAGTGCATACAATAGTTCACATTCAAAATAGATTAATTCTCCTAAACAACACCGAGAAAAATCCTTATGAACTATGGAAAGGAAGACCAACAAATGTAAAGCACTTCATAGTTTTTGGAAGAAAATGATATATCAAAAGAGAAGATGGCAGAATGGGAAAGTTTGACTCTCATGTGGAAAAATGAGTACTTGTTGGTTACTCAAGTACAAGGAAATCATACAAGTGTTATAATCTAAGATTGAACAACGTTGTGGAAAACATCAACATAACAATTAATGAAACAGGCAGACCAGAATAAAAGGAAGAAAATGAATCAATGAAACAACCCTTAGAAGAAGAAGAAAAAGATGAAAAAGAAGTAGAAGAGGAAGATGAAGAGAATCTGACAAAAGCAAAAGAGCAATTTCAGCAAGTGTCTCCAAATACACCTAGTAAATGAGTACATAAGATTCATCCTCTTTAAAATCAGATTATCAGAAACAAATATGCAAGATTTGAGACTAGAAGAAGAATCCGTTTGCCAGAACAAACACACCTAGCACTCTTATATACAATTGAACCAAACTATTTTGAAGAATCCAAGAAGGATGAATCTTGGAATAATTCCATGGATGAAGAATTGGATCAAATAGAGAAAAATGATACTTGGGAACTGGTTCCAAGACCAAAGAATAAGAATGTGATTGGAACAAAGTGGGTCTTCATGAATAAATTGAATGAAGATGGACAGGTTACAAGGAACAAAGCTAGATTGGTATGTAAAGGATATGCACAGGTTGAAGGAATCGGCTTTGAAGAGACATTTTCCCCAGTTGCCTGAATGGAAGCAATCTGTTTTCTTTTATCTTATGCATGCTCCAAAAATATTAAAATGTATCAAATGGACATAAAATCATCTTTTCTGAATGGGGAACTTGAAGAAGAAGTCTACATTGAACAACCAGAAGGATTTTAGTTTTCAGAAAACACAGATTATGTGTGTAAATTAAGGAAGGCCTTGTATGGTCTAAAATAGGCTCCTAGAGCATGGTACTCTAGACTGGATAAGTATCTACAACAGACAGGGTTCAGAAAAGGAAGTGCAGACAACAACCTCTACATCAAGGTAAGTCAAGGTAATATTTTATTAATTGAAGTTTATATTGATGATATTATTTTTTCTAGTGATGATGATAGGTTAAGCCAGAAATTTGCAAAAGATATGAAGAATGAATTTGAAATTTCATTACTTGGAGAACTATCCTTATTTCTGGGACTTCAGATATGCCAAAGAAACCAAGGAATTTTTATTTCTCAAACCATGTATATCAGAGAAATGCTAAAAATGTTCGGTATGGAAGATTGCAAACCAGTTGCAAGATGAGAAAAGATGATGATTCGAAGTCTATAGATCAGAGGCAATACAAGTCAATGATTGGAAACCTACTATATGTGACAACATCCAGACTAGATGTAATGCAGGCAGTTGGACAGGTGGCACAATTTCAAGCAGCACCAAAGGAATCACATGTATTAGCAGTGAAGAGGATTTTCAGATATTTCAAAGGAACAAAAGAGTTTGGATTATGGTATCCAAAAGGAAAGGATCTATCACTTATTGCCTACACAGATGTAGATTGGGAAGGTTGTATTGATGACCGACGAAGCACCAGTAGAGCAAAATTCTACTTGGGTATTTTTTAGTATCATGGCTAAGCAAGAAACAAACATCAGTATCCTTATCTACAGTCAAGGCAGAGTACATTGAAGTACCATCATGGTGTACACAGGTGCTTTGGATGAAACAAACTCTGAAAAATATATAGGTTGAGTATGATGAACCCATTATAATATATTGTGATAATACAAGCACCATCAGTATCTCAAAGAATCCAATGATGCACTCCAAGACAAAGCACATTCCAATCGAGTATCACTTTTTACGGGAACAGGTTGCAAAAAAGAACATCAAAGTTGAGTATGTGGGCACAAAAGAACAAGTGGTAGACATCTTTACAAAACCATTTCCATAAGAATCCTTTGAGTATATTCACCAGAGACTCGGAGTTATTTCTACTCCAAAATGAATTCTTTTGAATGATTATCTTATACGCCTTATATGTACACGAGGAAGCACCATAATAAGACAATCCAGTCAGAGGGAGAAGCCCCAGATGGAAAAATAACTTTGCCATTGATGATAAAGGGGGAGAGATTTATCAGATGCAGAGGATAGATGCATGGTTCCAGGGGGATAATATTGATCAGATGCAGAGGACAAAGACATGGTTCCATGGGGATCATGAGTGAACTGATTTCAGTATTGGTTGCCATCAATGCCAAATGTGCAAATTGTTGATTAAGGTTGGTTGTCATTGATGTCAACCCTTGAATAAATCCTCATAGCAAAAAGGTTTGGTAATGGACCCAATATTGTTTGATGTAAATATGACTCATTATTTTCTTGTCATGGTTGATAATAAGTAGAAATGGATGAACTCCAAAGTGGTCCCCTTATGGTGAAAGCCCTCATGGGAAGATGCTTTGTGGATTGAATTATCCTAGAAGTATGGTTAGAGAACCCATGCTTATTTGTGGAATAATGAGATGAACGTCAGTGAATTTTTCATTGAAACTATCCTATATGGATAGTGCATTTCATGCCATTTCCAATGATATGTGTAACGTCACATAACTCCTCACAGTTAGAGAGTTATGTCCATGAGAAGTTGGAGAACCCAGGTTTGGGTAATGGACCCAAGTTTGTTTGATGGATAATGTTATGATTTTTTATATATTTTCAGGTAATACTATTATATATGGATGGTAAATTTCATTCCATTTCTGGTGGTATGTGGAACGTCACATAACTCCTCACGGTTTGAGAGTTATGGCCTTACGAAGTTGGAGGACCCTCTTATGTCATCTAGAAGCCCCAAAAGGTCAAAGTAGTCAAAGTGGTTTAAGAGATTTTAGAAGGTAAATAATAAAGTGAATTTATGAGTGTACTATAATTCAAAGTGAATACAAAATAAATTATTTAAATAATAAATTTAATGGAGAAATTAGAAGTGGGTTAACCCTAAAATAAGGAATGTGGGCAAAGTGACCTAGAATATGTTTTTAAGGAAGCTGCTTGGAGAGTATAAATAAGAGGCAAGGCTCTCTCATTTCACAAAAACTTGAGCATATTGAATATCTATAGGTGTCTGATTTAACCAAAGGATATCTAAGTCGAATTTCTGAGGGAAGGTGAAGAAAAGAAGGTCGGAATTCAAGGAAGAATAAATTCTTTTGATGATGCTTTCTAAGGTATGTTATTTATAGGTCATCTCACCATTTTCGCAATACCTTTTTTTCTAGAATGATTCAGACTGTAAAAATTCTATGACATTGAGGAAACATATCCAAGTATTTGTGGTAAAGCATTCATCTTGTGTTTCGTTGTATGTTTGGAGTTACACTCCGTGGAAAATAGGGTTTGTGGCTAGTCCTGAAACTAGTAAAAACATGTGTTTCGGGTAAAAATGTCATAACTTCTTCATAAAAGATCCAAATTTAGTAATACCAAATGTGTTGGTTAGCATACAGTCTTTAGTATGTTTTTTAACAGTTTCATATCTATTCAACAAATATTCCATGCGGGGCATGCTCTATAAAGTCTCTCTCTAGAATAAGGCATAATTTAACAAGTTATGCCATTTTTTCTATAACTACTTTTATGAGAGGTTCCAAGTAGTGAAACATGGAGGAATTGCATTAAAAACATTGAAGAACATTGTATATCAGTTTCAGATATTTATTCATTATAGGTACAAAGTTATGTTTATTTCAAGTTAGGGTTGTTGACTAATCCAAAACTAGTCATGCGAGAATAAAGAAACGTTTGATGTAAATTCTAGTCTCTTGTTGTTTAAAGTTAAGGAAGGTTTACAGGTATGTGATAATATACACTAGGTCTATTACAGATTTATAAATCATACATGGATGATGAAATTGATGAGGGATTTTGGTTGAGGTACAAGTTGGGTACATGGTTGAGACAAGTAGTTGATGAGTTGGCACATACATCAGGTGTATAGTTGATTATGCTGGTACATATTGATGAGTCATATTTTATGAGTAGTTGACACATGATTGGTACATACTTGGAACATGGTTGGTTGCACTTGTTTATGGTACAGGTTGATTACAGATTAAGGTACAGATTGACTCATGGTTGATGCATGGTTCAGGTTTATTGGTACATGTTTACAGTGGTATATCTCACAGTGATAGTGTGACAGTGGTTACATCATTCTACTTCTACTTCAGGGAGGTTGGATGGGGAAAGGACAAGTGGTTGTAGCCACCTTCCGGTTGTAGCCATAGAACATAGGGGGTTGTATCCTCCTTCTAGTTGTAGCCAGAGAATTGGGGAGTTGGAGCTTCTCTCAGGTTGTAGCCTGAGAAACTAGGGGTTGGAGCCTACTTCCAGTTACAGCTGGAAAACAAAGGAAGTTGGTGCTTCCAATGGATGTAATTCTTCAAGACATATAAGAAAAAACATTCTTTGGTTTTATCCCGATTTGGGTTTCCACGTAAAACACTACTATATTGCGTATGTGTGTGATTGTTCATTTCTTATTGCTCATTAACGGATAATAATTCTACATTGATATAACACTTGGATTATTTGAAGAAAAAGGATTATAATTATGCTATTACTGATTCACCCCCCCTCTCAATAATCCAACAAATATTCCAGAAACATTCTAGAGAGATGCAATCTAGACAACAATACACATACTTAATAGAGCTTAGTTGAGACCCAACCATGAAAAAACCCCTTATGAACTATCGTTTGGGAGGCCAACATATGTAAGACAATTTAGAACTTTTGTAAGTAAATGTTAAATTAAGAATGATGAAGATAACTTAGGAAAGTTTGATCCAAGATCTGATGAAGGAATATTTTTAGGGTATTCATCTAATAAGAATGAATACATATAATATAATATTAGACTACTAAATATAGTGGAAAGTGCCAATGCAAATATAGATGATATAAAAAAAGATCATATCCCAAGACATTGATAAAAAATCTCAACAAGAAGATGATGATGTAAAATCTCAACAAGAAGATGATGATGTAGAATCTCAACAAGAAGATGATGATAATGAAACACGGGAAATTGAACCATATAATGATGAATAATACAATGAATAAACTCCCTTTCCAAAAGATCCATAAAAAAGAGTTCAAAAGAATCATCCTGAAAGTCAGATTATTGGAGATAAAAATGCAGGAGTGGAAACTGTTAGCACTGGGAGTCACCTTCATATTGCATGGACGGCAAGCCCAATACCCATCAAGTTATAAGTGAATTTAAGGGTGTTTAAAGGGTCAAATGGAAAAGGAATCAAATGATAATGTTCTAACTCAGATAATAGGGCTAGAATGCAACAACAATTAAGGTCTTGGCTAACTTCAATCAGTAATTTGGGAGTAATTATGAATAGAGGGAAGACTTGAATGAGAGAAGTGTAGGTGTTGTTGTAAACATCAGTTCCACAAAATCCTAAGGATGAAATTTTCTTAACACAAGATATTCTCGAACTAAAAAACTAAGGAAGCTAAATAAACATCATGATAACATAATGATCAAACATCCATCATAAAATCACCAAAATCATTCATGTGAATCCTTCAAAGCATGAATATTTAGCATCAGAAGAAAATAAGCTGAAAGAGAAGTTGATTTCTATTAGTCAAAAAGTCTTAAATCCAGTACATCACTAGATCACAGTTACTTCATCAAAATATTACAGTATAAGGGAGCCTTTCTCAACCATCTGAACCTAGTAAAGCAATTGATCTATATATTTATAACAAAGGGAGGCAACATCTGGAGGTATGAGATGGCCCCCTTCCCTTGAAAAAATCAAAACATTTATTTGATCTAACAACTTATCTAACCACCTATGCTATAAAACAGGAAAATGTTGGTCACTAATCCAACTGAATTTCAAACTAATTTGATTCCGTTTTGTTGTACAGCTCCTTGTTTGCCATGTTTCTTTCAAAGAATGTGGTTGTATTCATGATGCCAGCTATTGTTTCTCCATCCTTCTCCATCATCAATTAATCCAAAAGTTGTTATCTTGGTCCTCCTAGATCCCTGGTGTTTGTTGGCAGCTTCCTTGGGTAGCAAATCTGGGTAGTGCACTACAAGCAGAAAAGGTAGCACCTATAGGTAGCGCCATTGTGATGCATATGTGTACAGACTCTGTTCTCTGTGCAATATTAGGTAACCAAAGAGGTAGTGGGGGCGCCCAGAGGGCCCATAGTGATAATCGTGGAGGTCATTCAATGTAAGGTGGACTAGGTCCACTATATTATTAAATAAGGCCCACTATGGTAGTTAGATATAATAAATGGGTAATTAGATATAATAAATGTAAGAGGACTTCTTAGAAGGTTCTACTTCTAGAAGATTCCTCCTCTAGAATGTTCTTAGGTGATGGTAGCACTATATAAAGGGGTTCAAGAAATATAATGAGACATGAAAAGAAGTATTGTATTTGGAGCTGAAGTTCAATAGGAGGATGCCCCCTCGAAGAGGCAAGTGAACAAGAGAGGATCCTTTCCATAACAGGATCCATTGTATGGTGTTTCCCTACCTCAAGGGTTTTCAATAATAAAGTTGTGGTTTTCTATATGGTTTCATATATCTTGTGTGGTGATTGCATTCAAATATCTTTAGATATATTGTGATATTTTGTATTCAGGTATTTGGTTCTTAACAATTGGTATCAGAGCACTTTCCTTGGGCAGACATTGTGGGCAAATATTTTTTATTTTTGCAGATTTTATTTTTTTCGGAGCAGAAAAAAGAGGGCCGCGACATTCTCGAAGTTTTCGGTATGTTTCTATGCAAAATTTGTAGAAAAAGGTTGTATATCTGAGTTCCTCTCAGAAAAACACCCAATTTAAAAAAAAAAAAATCGTCTGAAACAAAGTGTGGGAAGTCAAGATATTGAAGTTTTAAAATCTGCAAATCTTCAGGATTTTTTCTGCGGACGGCGGTGAGAATTTTTTTATTTCTGTAGCATATGGAGGCCAAATTTTCCCAAATAAATTACAGATCTGAGTTCCTCTCACAATTTCACCCAATTTCAAAAAAAAAAAATCAGCCAAAACGAAGTCCGGGAAGTGAAGTTATGAGCATTTTAACTTCAACAGTTTTTTAGGGTTTTTCCAGAAAAAGCCGCGATTTTCTGCCATAACTTATTGGGTGAGTTCATAGGATGCTCAGATGGCTATTTCTTCTCAAAACCTGAAAGAAATTATTGAATCATTCAAAGCCCAATTGTTTCACACATT